>VZQC01002560.1:703243-725743 GCA_009823505.1 Rhizomys pruinosus | reverse complement strand
GTGGAAGAAAATGTGGACAGAGGGATGGACAGTGAAGGGAGGAAAGAGCGAGGTCATAAAGGACTTCATACATAACATGAAGGAGCCTGAACTAGATTGAGAGGGATGGATGGTGAAGGAAGGAAAGAGTGAGGTCATAAAGGACTTCATACAAAACATGAAGGAGCCTGAACTAGATTGAGACACTCAGGAACAAGAAAATGACATATCAGGTGTGCATGGTTTTTTGTTTTTGTTTTTGTTTTTGTTTTTTTGGTATTTTTGAGATAGGGTCTCCCTATAGCCCTAGCTGGCCTAGAACTCACTCTGTAGACCAGGCTGGCCTTGAACTCACAGAGATCTGCCTAACTCTGCCTCCCGAGTGCTAGGATCAAAGGTGTGCGCCACCACGCCCGGCTATCAGGTGTGCGTTTTTAAAAAAAAATTTTAAGTTATTTTCATATGTGTATGAATGTACTGTCTGCGTGCAGGTTTGTGCACCCGTGTAGTGCAATGCGGTGGAGGTCAGAAGAGGGCGTCGGATTCCCCTGGAACTGGAGGCACAGATGGCTCTCAGCCACCATGTGGGTGCTGGGGATCGAACCCAGGTCCTCTGCAAGAGCGGTCGGCGCTCCCAACCGCTAGGCCATCTCTCCAGCCCCTCAGGTGTGCATTTTAGAGAGATCATGTGCTACAGTACGGATAATGGATGTGGGTGGTGTGAAAGGGAGGAAAGGAAGGGAGACAGACTGATCATTAGAAGGCACCACGACACTCTAGGTGGGATGATGGTGGCCAAGCTGAAGCCACAGCTCCGTGACAGGGGTGTAAGGGCAAGGGCTATTCAGGAGACAGAGAACACAGGAAGAAGCTACTGATAAGGGATGGAAGGAGTGCTATTAAACTCTGTAGCAGGAGCAGTGAAGTGGATGCAGTTCCTGTTACCAGAGCAAGAAATCAAGGAAGATGATATGAGACAAGAGTAAGAAACAGATCCTGAACTCACACATGTTCAGTCTGAGGTTTGGGTTAGTTATTACCCACCAAGTTCTTGAAAAGAAGTTCAGATCAGGGCTGGAGAGATGGCTCAGTTGTTAAGAGCACTGATTGCTCTTGCAGAGGACCCAGGTTCTAGTCCCGGCATCCACATGGTGACTGAGAACCGTCTTTAGTGCCAGGCAGAGGCAGGTGGATCTCTGTGAGTTCAAGGCCAGCCTGTCCTGGTCTACATAGCAAGTTCCAGGCCAGCTGGGGCTACAGGGAGACCCTGTATGTCTCAAAAATACCACACAAAAAAAGAAGTTAAAATCAAAAACTATGTTAAACTGAGTTCAGCACATAGAAACAGTTGAGCAACAAATCGACACTTCACAGAGCTCACAGCCTCTATCAACAGACAATCCAATTATATGACAGAAATTGGGCAATGCTTGAAGGATGGTATGTATCTTTGGAAAAAACAAGAAAGCATGTCCAGTAAAGGTTCATGGTTCTTAGAAGATGAGAGGGGCTGATTTTTCAGAAGCTAAAGGGAGGTTCACAATATAGATGAGGAATAATGTGGAACAGATGGGGAGGGGAGGAAAAGGGTTTTGCAGGGGGCTTAGTGGCTGGAGAGCCAATCCAGGCAGACCAGGGAATGGGAGGTGCTTAGTGCAGAACTATTCAGTGCTTTCGAAAGCCTGTGTGTGAGAGGCTCTGACAAGAAGCATGAAGTCATGGGAATCTAAACCCAAGCTTTGCTTCCTTTGCTTCTAAGAACAAGGGCTTTTACTGCAAGGACTCCTGGGAAAGCCATGACATCGATTCCTCCATCCATCTCCCCAGGTAAAAGTCACCTCAAGTACAAAGGGCAATAGCAGTGTGGTCGGCGACTGCAGACCACAGCAGTGAGGCCTTGAGAATGAGCTCATCCGTCTGAGTCACCAAGGCTGCTCTTTTAACTTATTTTGGAATCTCTGGTTTGTGGTGTGGGGGTGGATTAATTGGCAGAAATTATAGAAGTAGCTCTGACTCCACCTTGATTTGGAGGAGTTGTGCAGAGATTTGGAGAACTCTTGTTCTACTTTGGGGTTTGTGTCTTGTTTTGATACTTTCTGAAAAGTGATTCTGATGGAATGAGGTGACGTGGATGCCCTGTGTTCACAGTGTCAGGATCACCAGCAAAGTGGTTTTGTCATTAGAGTGTAAACACTGCATTTTCTTTTCCCCCAGGAAATGACAAGCTGCAGTTGATAAATACTGTGAATATAGTCCACAAGCGGGGGGGGGGGGGGGGTCCGGGGGACGGCTTATTAATGCAGGTGATTGTTAATGACATCTCAATTCTAAACACAGCTGATGGAAAAGCCATGAGAAGCAAGTCTGCAAAGGCCTCAATTTTCCAAATCAGGAAGTTTCTCCAGGCTGTTTGTTTCGTTTGTTTTCTGTCTGGCTGGATCAGACTATGACCCACCTGATACATATAGCTATGGTTCATTTCACACCCAGATGCAGATACACACTGAACATTGGGAGAGCAACAAGAAAACCACATCCTGGATATATAGTTTAAAACCTCGGATGCTAAAGATCTTGTTCTCTTTACCGTCTCTCCTGAAATATCTGGAAGTCTATGTGGACTACTGAACAATCCACTGTTAGTAGACTCAACAAATGTGCACTTACTGGAGAACACTGAGAAGAAAACTGGAAATTGTAATTATCACACACCCAATTAGAAAGGACCATTGTTGGGGCTGGAGAGATGGCTCAGCACTTCACTGGCTGCTCTTGCAGAGGACCCAGTTTTGATTCCTAGCACCCACATGATGGCTAACAACCATCTGTAACTCCAGTTCTAGGGGATCTGACTCCTTCTTCTGCCTCCACAGGCATTATATGCAAAAAAAATTATATGCCTACAAAACACTGTGACAATTTAAATAAATAAATATTTAAAAAATAATGAGAAGGGGTGCCAATAAGATGACTCGGTGTCTGCTTCCAAGCCACCCAGTGGCCAAGTTCAGTCCCTGGGTCCCAAGAGGTCGATGGAGACAATTAACTCCCAAAAGTTGTCCTCTGCCCTCCACACATATATACATATATACACACATAAATAAATAGATGTAATTTAACTTTTAATTTAGAATTAGAAAGGAGCACATGTATCAATACTCCAAATGTGACAAGAGCATTCAGAAGCTCAACAAATTCATTGTCTCCAACAAGTCATAAATTGTAAGCTCAACTTATTAACTTGGCATGGAGGATAAAAAAGCTATATTCAATTGTTGTATGGTACCAAAGAAACAAACATCAATGTTTATGGCCAAAGACCTTTGCCTCAAATAAAAAAAATTTAAGTGAGCCAACCAGCTTAGGTCTTACAGAGAATCAATGTTAGATTAGGCCATGATTGTCAGCCAGCAATGGTTAAGGGCTAAAGGTGACGCATGCTCTGTATTTGTTTTTAGCTGTTTCTGGCTCTAAGTTATATTCTTCTTTTGGTACAAGTTAACGATTAGCGGCCCCTTAGGGGGCAGCTATGTGAACTGCTGGAACAGCTCTTAGAAAGTAAATAGTATCTGAAAGATTATTGCTAAACCTGAAATATCACCTAGCTATTTGGAACTTTTTGACTGAACTGTACAGTTTGAGCCTACATTTTCCAAGTGAACCCTCATGTTTTATTATTCATACACTTGAAAGCCAATCACCAAGATTATTTCTGAACTAATGTTTATTTCTTTTTCAATCTTATATTACCAAGGATTTCTGGAATGTAACTCTAAGAATTTTTCTGAAAATATTTGTTAATTATGTAAATAATAAATTATTGTTTAAACGCTGGTTAAGACATCAGTCAGAAGTTATTTGATTTAATAGCCCCTTCCATTATTAGCAGTTTAATGTGTGTCACTTAAGATATTTTTCTAATATGTGTATATTTTCATATGCATGAATACTTATTTACTTTTATGCTTTTTATATAAATGTTATACTGGCTGGGCGTGGTGGCACATGCCTTTAATCCTAGCACTTGGGAGGCAGAGGCAGGCGGATCTCTGTGAGTTCAAGGCCAGCCTGGTCTACAGAGTGAGTTCCAGGACAGCCAGAGCTACAGGGAGACCCTGTCTCAAAAAGACCAAAAAAAATGTTATACTGGACATAGTTTGGAGAGCTAGAATAGGGGGAAACAATGTAGATGGCATGAGCCCGGTATGGAGGGGAGGGAAGGATTTGGCAGGCGACCTTAGCAAATAAATGTCTTGGAGGTTTTTTCCTTGCGTGTTATAGAGATTAAGTTTCTTCCTATATGATTTTTAAAGTAATTAATTCTTACTTTTGATTTAGAAACAGGGTCTCTCCATGTTGCAAGGACTAGTCTTGAGCTCACTCTGTAGCCCAGGCTGGTCCTGAACTTTTGATTCCCCTGCATCAGCCTCCCAAATACCTGGGATTACAGGCCTACACCACCACACCCAGCTGGATTTTTGAAAAACTTTTTATTTCAAAATAATTGTAGATGTACGAAATTTCAAAAATGTATCAAGAGGTCCAGTTCCCCCCTTCAGCCACATTTACAGAACTGCGGCACCACAGGAGACCCGGGAAATGATGTTGACGCAAGCAACAGAAACTTCTTACACTTGACCAGTTTTACATATACTCATTTGTGCATAGCTCAGTGCAACTTCATCACATGGATGGCTTTGGGTCATCTGACATCATGAGCCCAGTACTGGCTGGGTGAGGCAAGCTCTATGTGTCCCCATGTAGAAGCTTGCTCCTGGAAACCTTAACAACCCTTTCCCCTTAATTTTGCTTATGCCATTCTCAGCTGCAAGGCATTCATGGAAGCATGCTAAAAGTACAGTGATCCTATAGTGACAAGGTTTATAGAAGCAGCCGAGAGACCAGGTCGCTACATAGTCACACTCAGTTTCAAATTCCATCCAAGACGGTGGCAATTTCCTACATAACTCTTGGCAAACGTGCCAGGCATATTAATGAAGCAAAAAAAAAAAAAATTGGAAAACATCCACTGCTTGCTAGTCTGGATCCTCCCGGGATGCAAGAGCAAGGTTCAACCAAGGCTACACTTGTCTTACTTTGTATTATTTTTCAGGACATTATTATTATACTCGTGTTTTAATTCCACTCAAGCTAGGTCAGCCAGGGGAAGAAACTAGAATATTAAATATCCAGTTGATTTAAATCTTAAGGGACTTTGCAACGATGGTTTCTGTTATGGTTTGAATATGAAGGCGCCTGTTTGAGTGCGTGGTCCCCAAGTAATGGTGCTATTTTAAGAGGTTTTAGAAGCTGGAAGATGGCACCTAGACAGAAGGTCACTGGAGTCAAGTATTTGGTGGCATCTTGTACTTATCCCCTTCTTCTCTCTCTGCTTTTCTTCTACCATGAGGTGAACAGGCTCCTCCTCCTCTTCCTCCTCCTCCTCTTCCTCCTCCTCCTCTTCCTCCTCCTCCTCCTCTTCCTCCTCCTCCTCCTCCACCTCCACATCCTCCTCCTTTTCTTCCAGGTGCTGCTGTTGGTATGATGCTTTCTGCCCCACTGCAGCCTAGAATCAACACCTATGGATTGAAATCTCCAAAACCAAGACCCAAAATAAATCCTTTCCCTTCTAAGTTTATATTTTGTCACAACAATGAGAAAAGTAGTTAATTTTAAGGGACATTGACATGATGAATTCTGTGCATGGCCACGTGCTGGTGTGCATATTGGGTAGCAACCACTGGATTCAGGGGGTTGTTAATTTTAAAATATTTTTAAAAATATAAAGAAGATTGGGGGCTGGAGAGATAACCTAGCAGATAAGAGCACCGACTGCTCTTGCAGAGGACCCAGGTTCGATCCCCAACACCCACATGGCAGCTGAGAACCGTCTGTAACTCCAATTCCAGGAGAACTCCAGTTCCAGGGGAATCCGACACCCTCTTCTGACCTCTGAAGCATTGCACGACACGGGTACACACACCTACATGCAGACAGTACATTCATACACATACAAAAATAAATAAAATTAAAAAAATATATAAAGAGGACATGAAGTTGGGAAGGGGATATAATGGGCCACTAAGGGAAGTTGGAGGGAGTTAGTGGTAGACAGATATGATCAATGTACATTGTGGAAATGTATATAACTTTCAAAGAATAAAAAATATTATTCTAAAAAAGGAAGGAAATGAGATGTCCTCCACAACTGAATGCTTCATGCCTAGGTGGTTCCCTTTTAAGAGACTTTAGAAACTAGAAAACAAATAAACAAAGAACTCTATAACAAACAGGAAAATGTAGAAAGTAACGCTGTCTTTCCTCATTGTCTTATCCTGATTTCAATGTGGAGCTTAAATCTACAGCCATCTTAAAAGATTCTCTAAAAACCAGTTCTTACATAACAATCAAGAATGGAGAATTTACTATTAAAAATACCCCCTTGGGGCTTGTGGAGATCTAGCTTAGTAGCTCTAGTGCTTACAAGGATCTGAGTTTGAACCTTAGAACCCACATTAAAAAAACAGACAAGGGTGACGTATGCTTTTAATCCCAACACTCAGGAGGCAGAGGCAAGCGGATCTATGTGAGTTCAAGGCCAGCCTGGTCTACATAGTGAGCTCCAGGCCACCTAGAGCTACAGAAAGACCCTGTCTCAAAACAACAACAACAACAACAATAACAACAACTGCACGAAGAGGCTGGGTAGGAGAGATGGTTCAGGGGTTAAGAGCACTGGCTGCTCTTCTTGCAGAGGACCCAAGTACAATTCCTGGCACCCATATGGCACCTAAACTGTCAGTAACTCCAGTTCCAGGGGATCCCATTCCTTCTCTGACTCCACAGGCATTGGACGACATGGGTGCACTTACACACATACAGGCAATATACTCATAAACATAAAATAAAAGTAATAAAATGTTAAAAAGAAAGACAAACAAATCTAGCTGGATGCAGTGGTGCATGTTTGTAATCCCATCAGTGGGAAGGTAGACAGGTGGATTCCTAGAGCTCAATGGTTAGTAAGAGATCCTGCCTCAAAAGGAGGTGGCATGTGAGGACTGACACTCAGGGTCCACCTCTGGTTTCCCTTTACACACACACATACACACACACACACACACATGCACACATACATGCACACACATATCCATCTGAGTCGAGGTCTGACTTTACTGCTTATAGTTCTGTGAACTTGAACAAGTTATTCAAAGTTTCTGGGCCTTAATTTCTTTATAATAATGAACAATGTACCTTGCTTACTCTGTGAACGTATTTAGCACAATATCCAACATATAGTAAGTATATCCTAGTCAGTTACTGGTAGTAATCGTCTGCCACCATTTGTTTTCAGACAGAGTATTATAACTTGGAAGCATTCTATAGACCCCCCATATTTTCAGCTGTGTGTTTGAGCTCATGTTTGATCAATTTGCATCCATATCGGCTCCTGTGGTCATGTCTTATTGCTTTTTTTTGTATTTTTTATTTACATTTTATATTTTTGAACATATTGTTAGGGGTCAGCCATTTTTTTTCACATAAATTTATTTATTTATTTATTTTTAACAAATCTAGAGCCGTGTTCCCGCCCATTCCCCCACCCCGCCAGAGCTCATGCATTCTGCCAAACATGCTTTTCATCTCTTAGTCTTTCTCAATATTTTCCATGGGGAAGTTGACTGTTTTGAGCAGAAGTTCACTGTTTCAGTCAGTTCTTTGATGCAGTCTTTTCTGTTGTTGTTGTTGTTGTTGTTGTTTCCAAAATGCATTGCGCCCAACTACTTTGTACAAAAGCTCAGGGGGCCCTACACAAGAAATACTTACAACTGGGTAATTGGCACTAGCATCCACAGATGAGGGATACCATTCATCGTTTGTTTTTCTGGGACTGTGTTACTTCACTCAGCATGATGTCCTCTAGCTCCAGCCATTTTCCTGCAAAGCTCGTGATGTCGTCTTTCTTTACTGCTGCATAGAACTCCATTGTGTAGATGTACCACATTTTCTCTATCCACTCGTCAGTTGAGGGGCATTTAGGTTGGTTCCAGCTCCTTGCTATTGTGAAGAGAGCTGCAATAAACATGGCCGTGCATGTATCTCTGTGGTGGCGTAAGTCTTGAGGGTACATGCCCAGGAGTGGTATGGCTGGGTCGGGTGGCAGTCTTATTGCTTTATACGTTTGCATTATTTGCTTGCTCTCCTTAGACATGAGAGTTTTTGACTACTGATCCAAGTGTTTGGTTTTTGCATCCTAAAATTTTTAAAGAAGAGAAAGCAAGAAGAAAAGATTGGATGATCTTCAGAGGCTGTCACCAAGAAAGGGGTCAACTCAGTGGTTAAGAGCATGGGCTACTCTTGCAGAGGACCTAGGTTTGGTTCCCACCACCCACATGACAGCTAACAGCTGTCTGTAATTCCAGTTCCAGGGGTTTCCATGCCCTCTTCTGGCCTCTGTGGGCATTGCATGCACCTGTGCACTTACATGCAGGAAAAGCACTTGTGCACATAAAATAAAATGTTTTTAAGTCTTTTTAAAACTTAAAAAGAAGGGAGAAGCAGAGAGAGTGATAAAATCTGCTGTGCTGGTGTGTGACTGGGACTTGAGAATGTCTCTCCATTCTACCTATTACTACTTAGCCACAAATGGACCTGGACTGCTACATATGTAATCCTATTTAGTTGTTTCATATTTCTAAGAAACTTACAATCTTCCTGAGTACAGAAATCGCATTAGTCATTTGGGGGGGGGAACATGATAGAATACTAGCGCCACTCCTTTCCTTAGTAACATTTCCATAATACTACGTATTAATGTAGCTTCATCAATCCTCACAAACAACTCTGATGTGAACTTTTTTTTTTTCCAGACCAGGTCTTACTCCATACCCCTAGCTGGCCTGAAACTTGCCTCAAACTCACAGAGATCTGCCTGTCTCTGCCTCCCAAGTGCTAGGATTAAAGGCGTATGTCACCGCGTCCAGCTTAATACAGATGTTGCTCACGTGGGAAGGCTATGCATGTGTGAGAAGACACACCAGGATAGCTTTGTATGAACCTAAACTACTCTTCTTTTAAAAAGCCTTTAAATTTTTCTTTAAGATAAAGCTGGGCATGGTGGTGCACACCTTTAATCCTAGCACTTGGGAGGCAGAGCCAGGTGGATCCCTGTGAGTTCAAGGCCAGCTTGGTCTACATAATGAGCTCCAGGCCAGCTGGGACTAAAGGGAGACCCTGCCTCAAAAAGACCAAAAAAAGATACTACATAAGGGGCTGGAGAGACGGCTCAGCAGTTAAGAGCACTGGCTGCTCTTCCAGAGTACCCGGGTTTGACTCCCAGCACCCACATGGTGGCTAACAACTGTTCATAACTCCAGTTCCAGGGGTCCAATCACCCTCTTCTGACCTCCGTGGGCATTGTACAACACAGGTGTACTTTCATACATATAGGCAATACACCCATACACATAAAAGAAAAATAATAAATAAAATATTTAAAGATACAAAGGGCTAGAGAGATGGCTCAGTGGTTAAGAGCACTGGCTGCTCTTGTGGAGGACCCAGGTTCAATTCCCAGCACCCTCTTGGCAACCAACAACCGTTTGTAAGTCCAGGTCCAATGGATCCAACACCCTCTTCTGACTTCCAAGGGCACTGCAGAACATTAGTGCTCCAACCTACATGCAGGTAATACACTCATACACATGAAATAAAAATAGTAGATAAAAATATGTAAAAAGGGGGCTGGAGAGATGGCCTAGCGGTTAAGAGCGCCAACCGCTCTTACAGAGGACCTGGGTTTGATCCCCAGCACATATGGTGGCCAAAAACCGTCTGAAACTCCAATTCCAGGAGAACTCCAGTTCCAGGGGAATCCGACACCCTCTTCTGACCTCCACGGCATTGCACGACACGGGTGCACAGACTTGCATGCAGACAGTACATTCATACACATACAGAAATAAATAAAAAATTTAAAAAAATATGTAAAAAGATGCTACAGATTATTTACAGAGATCTTAATACTATATACTAAGTGTCTCATTGTATTTGTCCTATTTAATCTTTATAATAATCAGGCAAGGAAGATAATACTAGACTTACTATTTAGATGACAAACCTGATGCTTGCCAAGGTTATAAAAGTTGCCCAGGCACACTACAGCTGCTAAAGAACAGAGCCCAGGTTAAAGCTCTGATCTGTCTGATTCCAAAGATGATGTTTCTCGTCACTTTTGGATATTCAATCCCAAATAAGCAATCAGCAAATATTTATTAATTATCTACATGCTGAATAATTGAATCTAAGCAAAATCTTCAAGTTCACTTGCGAGTTCTAAATATTTGACATTAATTTCATATTTACCATCATAAATTTGGAATTTGAATTTTATGCAGTCAGCAGGGAAGTTCTGCTAAGCATGTGCCCTAAGGATTGACGAAATGATTCAATGTTACAGAACATGCAATTATAGAACAATAGAATTGGGTTTTAATAGCCACTTGGATGAGTGTTATGGAAACTATTATAAAAGATTTCACTGTGTACAGTCAGCACTTCTGTAATTCCTATGAGGAGACCAGCATTATGTTAAACAAACTGCAAATATTCATTTGTTTAACACTCATAGCTATCCCATGAAGTAAGTTCCATTATCCATATTTACAATGAATACACTGAGCCATGATGTTGCTAAGTTGCTTGACCCGTTTCACACAACTAAATACTGGAATTCAAATTCAATCTCGAACCTACAAAACCAAAGTCCCTAGCTGTTCCAGCTTACTGTTCAATTGTAGGCTAAGGTTTCTTCTGACTCTGTTTGATCAGAAAATACCAGCAGAAGTGGGATATGTAAACACAAATTCAGACCTGTCTCTTGAAGATGCTTGATGATCTTTGCATTCACCTGATCTCCTTATAGTTATTGTAAGTTTCTTGTAAGTACGCCCTTATCAAAGGAGAGAGTCTTCTCTGTTCCTTGGTGGCTTGATCTGCCATTTTCGCAAAGATGGTTCTAGATCAAAACCAAAGTGTGATCAGTAGTACTTGCAGTCTGGCCTAGGCAAAGGAACATGGAGCACCTGTGAAACATTGTTGGAGACGTCTGCAGGAGGGCCTGCAACAGGAAAATTCTAGAACCTGGCATATGTGTCCTCTATGACTAATTGGGAGAGTGCAGAAAGGGCCAGGGCTATTTATCAGAAAGGATAGAAAAGGGTTATTATGGCTGGTATAGGACATTTGGGCAACACAGAACTGTAACTTCAGATGCAAACTTGTCTTTGGCCAAATGGCTTCATTTCCAGGATTCTATCCTAAAGCTAGATCTAGAGTTGTCCTTAGAGACATACATGTCTATAATACGAAGAAAAGGTAAACCACCTAATAATTTAACAATGCAAAATTTTATCGAAATGTTATGATATAGCTACTCAGTAGCTACATTAAAAACTTCATGTACAAAAATATTTAATGTCATAGAAAAATTATCTCCATTTTTTAATTTTTTATTTTATTATTTTTGTATGAGTATGAATGTACTGTCTGTATGTAGGTTTGTGCACCTGTGTAGTGCAATGCCGCAGAGGTCAGAAGAGGGTGTCAGATTCCCCTGGAACTGGAGTTAAAGACAGTTCTTAGCCACCATGTGGGTGCTGGGGATCGAACCCAGGTCCTTGGCAAGAGCGGTCAGCGCTCTTAACCGCTAGGCCATCTCTCTAGCCCTCCATTTATTTTAATCTCTTTTACTGACATTTTTATTGAAGCTTTATTTAGTGTGTGTGTGTGTGTGTGTGTGTGTGTGTGTGTGTACCCATGACTAGGTATGCATGTGGAGGTCAGAGTATGACTTGCAAGATTTAGTTCTCCCTTCTTCCACGCAGGTCCTGGGGTCTGAACTCAGGTCCTCAGGCTGGGCAGCAAGTGCCTTTATCCACTAGGCTATCCAGATAGCCATATTTTTATAATGGGGTGTTTTAATTCAATGCAAAGCAGTGAGACTCCTAACACTCCCCTCATCCAGCTTCAGCAGCAGTCTACTCATGGTCAATCCAATTTTGCTGACAATCACATCTCTTTCCCTACTGTTCCCTCCTACATCACGACTGAAGCAAACTCCAGAGCTCTTAACCCTGTGTCCATAAATATTTCAGCACATATCTCCAAATAATAAAGATCCTTAAAACACACAACCAGGACAAGATAGTTTACCAGATAAACATACCTCCCACCAAGACTGTGTTCAGGACTGAGGACCCACATGATGGAAGAAGAGAACAACTCCTGAAAGTTGTCCTCTCACCTCCACACATGCACTATGATACACAAATACCACTACTACTACTACTACTACTACTACTACTAATAATAATAATAGTGTCAAAAAATAATACACAAACCTGCAACACCATTAGCATACCTAAGAAATTGACAATATCTAGATAGTACTTAAATTTCTTCAATTATTTCATAATGTTTTGCTTTTTAAAAAGTTGTTTTATTCCAGCAAAACTGTTTTAGACTATTTTCTGGTGCTATAACTGAATGCCACATATGTGGCAATTTATAAAGAAGAGAGATTTATTTAGTTTATGGATCTGGTGGCTGGAAAGTCCAAGTGCCTATTGTTGGTATCCACTGAGTGCCTTCTTCCTAAATCCTATCGGATTAGGCAGAGGCCAGCACCCAGTGAGATAGAGAGATCTGTCCATTCATGAGCCAATCACCCATCAAGGTCTCACCTCTCAGATACCATGAGCTCATTACTCAGGGGATTAAGTTTACAGCAGGTGAAATTTGGAGGACAGTTGTAACTGCAGTGACATCCAAATACAGTGCATTACTTGAATTCTGTCGCCACATCTCTCAAATTCCTTTTTATGTAGATTCTACACTCTTCTGGTTTTCATAGCTATCGCAGGGTTTTGGTGTTGTTTTGTTTTGTTTTTAAGGAACCAGCTTCATACCCCTGAGATTTTTGCTGATGTCTTCCCATGATTTTTTTTTTTTTTTTAAGACATTTAAAAAAAAGGAACCAAAAAAAAAAAAGGCAAAAAAAAAAAAAAATGCTCTGTGCCCTCTGTTTCCTTGACCTCATCTTTACTTTGAGCAAAATCACCTCATAGGTTACTATAGATGGAGTTGTGTGACTCTGGATCCACATAGTCCTAACCTCCTGTACCTCAGAACATGACTGAATTGGGAGCAGAGCCTTGAAAGAAGTCAGTCAGTTACGATGGGGTCATTAGGAGGAAGCCTGGTAAAACATGATTGATGCCCTTATAAAAAGAGATTGGGACACAGGTCCAGAGGAAAGACACAGAGAGAAGACAGTCCTAGATAAGCCAAGGAGATCTCAGAAGAAACTAGCACGACCAACACCTTGACCTTGGACTTTGAGCCTCCAAACTGAGAGAAAATAAATTTCTGTTGTTTAAGCTAATCAGCCCATGGGACTTTGCTAACACAGGCTTTGAAAACGAAATATAGGTGCTATTGTGCTCTTTCAACTAAAAGCATATAACCCATTCTTGAGTATTGACTTCTTTAAGAGGAAAAAATGTTACCCACAGTATTTTTAAATAGCACTTTATAATACTAATGGCTACCTCTTTGGACCACATGATGTGTTAGGCACTATTCTGAACACAATATATTTATTATGCTATTGTAGCCTTACACCAGCCCTGTAAGGAAGATATGATTGCTCCCATTATAGATAATGAGACTAAGTCAGAGAGATCAGCTATCAGTAACAGGATACACAGCTATTGAGGGGTGGAGCCGGGATTGAAAAATAGCTAACCTGTGTACTGTGCACTCATTGAGAAGTTGGATGATACCAACTCTAGCTGAAAATCAGCCCAAATGGCCAAGCCCAGAAGCATGCAGGTAAGGGAGAGAGTGCTCTCTCCATGAGAGAATAAGGAACACGTTTTCAAGGTCCTCTGTGCCTGACGGCCTGACCCTGGTTCTCAGGGTTCTCTCTGCAATCCAGTGGTGACTAACCTGAGCCCAGCAGTTTCCTTGAGATCTCAGAGAGCTGTCAAGCCATTATGTTTCTCTGACCGCTCCCTTTATTCCCCTACACTCCTAAACAATTGCATACTTCATGTTTGAATCCCCAACCATTTCCTTGATTTTCATGTACGTTAGACCAGATTTCTTTTTCAATTCAGAATTAAGAAGTGGTGACAGAGAGGTAACCCAGGGCTGAGATTAAAAATCAAGGCTTTGGCATAAAACCAAGGTGGATGATGGACTCTGCCTTGTCTCACTGGGCGACTTTAGTGAGGACCTTCTTTCTTGGAGGCCTTGGTTTCCTTATTTTTAAAAACTTATGTTATAGTCCAATGCGATGGCACATGCCTTTAATCTTACTCTCTGGAGGCAAAGGCCAAGAAATCTCTGTGAGATGGAGGCCAGCCTGATCTACATTGTAAGTTCCAGGCCAGCTGGAGCTACAGGGAGACCCTAGGCCACAAAACAATGAAAAATATTTATTTTATTTTAAAGTATGTGTGCCTGTGTGTGTGTGTGTGTGTGTGTGTGTGTGTGTTGTGTGTTCATGTGCAGGTATGTGCATGAGCACAGGTACCCATGGAGTCTAGAAGAGGACATCTGATCCCCTAGAGCTGGAATTTAATGTAGTTGTGAGGTTCCCAGAATGATATGGGTTCTGGAAGCTAAACTTGGGCCTTCTGCAAGAGCTTAAGCTCTGTGCCATCTCTCCAGCTCCTTCTTTGACTTTGAAATGGACCTAATGAGCCGGGCGTGGTGGTGCACGCCTTTAATCCTAGCACTTGGGAGGCAGAGGCAGGCGGATCTTTGTGAGTTCAAGGCCAGCCTGGTCTACAGAGTGAGTTCCAGGACAGCTGGTACTACAGGGAGACCCTGTCTCGAAAAGACCCCCCCCAAAAAAAAGGACCTAATTACAGTACCTGCCTCATAGGTGGCTGTGATGGCTAAATGAACTAATACAAAATATACTTTACAAGGCGTGGATTTAATAAGGCAGCTTCAAAAGGTCAGCTCTAAAAGAAAAAAGGATGGCGGAGAGATGGATGGTGATATGCTCTGTGAATGCAGGAACTGAAGTCCACTGTGAAAAGCAAGCCAAGTGGCCAACTCCCAGTGACTGTCACTGGAGGTATTTAACCAAAAGGTTCCAGGCACTCACGTCTTCTCTATACTGGCCTCAGATTACATTTAGTGTTTTTTCCAGTGACGTTTATAGCAATCTTATCACTCAATCAGCTCTGGACAAATGTTATTGACTTTGAAAGTTATAGTCTGGGTGTAGTGACTAAATAGCAATGAACCTATGAAAGAGAGCCTGGAGCAAATTTCCTCCTGAAAATTTGGAACACTAGCTTTGATCGGCAATGGGAATCTCACCTCTGGTAAGCATGTTGAACTTTACCGTATTATGTTCACCTCTGCAGAGTCTAAAAATTCACTTCCCCAGTGGCAAAGGTGCAGTGTAATTGGGATAGGTCACAGTATTGACGCCACCCTTACAGCACCCACTGCAACGCAGGAAGGCCACTCTAACATCACCCAGACCACATGCGGAGGAGCGTCAGTTTCTTCCTCCCTTTCCTGCTGCCCCGCTTGTTGACTCCATGACGTCTGATCAATGTCAGCACAGTTTTCTCCTCTGTACTCTTCCAAGTGGCTCCATGATGGTGAAGGGAGTGCACTGTTGGTCTGATCATCACATGTTCTGGTCTTGGGGATGCTGTGCTGAGGGTCTAGGGCAGCTCGACAGTCTTCCTGTAGGTGTGTGGGCATCGGTGTTGGTTTCCAAAGCCTTCACCATGCTGGTGGGATAGACTGGAGCCTGCTGCACAGAGTTCCAGCTTCCTTTTTTTTTTTTTTTCTTTTTGTCTTTTTGAAGACAGGTCCTTGCCCTGTAGCCCAGGCAGTCCTGGAACTCAATATGTAGACCAGGCTGGCCTTGAACTCACAAAGATCCGCCTGCCTCTGCCTCCCAAGTGCTAGGATTAAAGGTGTGCGCGACCACGCCCAGCCCCAGCTTCCTTTTTAAAATCTCTTCTTTTTTGTCTTTTTTTTTATTAGTATATATTAATTACATACATGGCAAGTTTCATTACAGTTTTATACATGTATAAAATGTGGGAGTTTTTTTGTTCATTCTCTTTGCTTTCTGTTGAGAGGAGTTTGAAACTGTGTGTTATGGACTGGAGAGATGGCCTAGCGGTTAAGAGCGCCGACTGCTCTTGCAGAGGACCCGGGTTCGATCCCCAGCACCCACATGGCAGCTGAGAACCGTCTGTAACTCCAATTCCAGGAGAACTCCAGTTCCAGGGGAATCCAACACCCTCTTCTGACCTCCACGGCATTGCACAACACGGGTGCACAGACCTGCATGCAGACAGTACATTCATACACATAAATAAATAAAATAAAACTAAAAAAAAATTTTTTTTAAAAGAAACTTTGTGTTTTATAATAAAGCAATTCCAGAAAAGAGAATGGTGTGGTTTTATCTGATTCCTCCAAACGCCATCAGAGATAAAAGCATTCCTACTCCGCTTTGCAGTCTGTAACTTGGGGAACTACAAGTCAGATTTTAAAAGGCAGAAAATGGCTTTCTATCCTGAGTCATTTTTTTCCTCCTTATTTCTTCTACTTTTTATCTACCCAGCGAAAGCAATTCATTTATTTTAAGATTGGTACGTTTGAGGGTTGCCTTCCAAGAAAAATGTTAATGAAAGTGTGGCAGTCATAATGAAATAATATTTTGGCTATGAAAATAATTCATGAGAAATTTATATTAGGTTACATGTTCCATTTTGCCAAATATGCCCTACCCAGCTTTTTTTTTTTATGAAGTGATGAACAGAGCATTGAGGATTTGACATCTGATTCACGTCTGTCAACAACAGTATTTCAAATGTACCAAACTTCTGTCCAAAAATCCCCAAGCATACAGCATTGACTGCCTAGCAAAATAAAATAAATCCCTCATTCCCCCATTTGGAAGCTGAGTTTAGAAAGTAATGTGTCTAGTAACTCAGCCAGTTCAACAGTCAGAATGGAGAGAGTGAGACACGAATGTCCCAACTGTTATCTCTCAGAATGAAAACTTAACTTAAAAAAAAAAGTGTTTCTGGAATCTCAGACTATGGTCCATAATTTACATTCTCTTAGTCCAACTTAGCTAATGTAGCTATGTAAGCTACAGATTTATGGGTTTCAGCTACAACAGTCTGGACCATCTAAAATTCATGCTGAAACTTTATCCCTGCTATCAGAGCACTAGGAGCAGGGCCTCAGGAAGTCGTAAAAGGACTGGGTGTCTTGCAAAAGGGCTTGATTCAAGGCATTCTCCCTTTTTTGCTCTCTACGTACCACTGTGTGGGAGTACACTGTTCATCCCCTCCAGGGACACAGCATTCAGAATGACATCTTGGATTCAGAATCTAGACCCTCACCAGATGATAAATGTTAACCTTTCCAGTCACCAAAAAAGTAAGAAATAAATTTCTATTTTATACACATTCTTCATGTGTCCAGTTATAACCACCCAAACAGACTAAGGCAGCCTCTAATTCCACTCGTAGACCAATACTCCTCTTGCCACCTTAGTCTCTGCTGGTGTTTCAAAATCCTTCACACAGGAAAGGAGAAAATAGCCAACAGATACCCTGCACTGGAACATGCCAGGTATGGCAGCTGGATTTGCTATACCTGACCAGTAAGTGCCCCTGTCCTTAAGGCAGATGCTTGTATCCTTTAAAGTATATGAAAATATCAACTCTCAAGGCTGGAGAGATTGCTCAGTGGTTAAGGGCACACACTGCTCTTGCAGATGAGCCAAGTGTGGTTCCCAGCACCCACGTCTAACAGCTCACAACCACCTATAACTCCAGCTCCAGGAGATCCTTTTCTGGACTCCATGGGCACCTGCATATAAACATATACACAATTAAAAATAATAAAAATAAGTCTTTAAAAAATATCAAGTCGGCCTGGAGAGATGGCTCAGTGGTTAAGAGCATCAGCTATTCTTGCAGAAGACCTGGTTTTGATTTCTAGCACCCATGTGTCTTCCAACAACCATCTGTAACTCCAGTTCCAGAGGAATCCAGTACCCTCTTCTGTCCTCCACTGGCGTTGGACAACTCAGATGCACTTACATACATGCAGCCAATACATTCACACACATAAAAATAATAAAAATTAAAAAAAAAATCAAGCCTCAGAAAAAGCAAATAATACTCTGTCCAAGCTAGTACAACCAGCAAGATTGTAAGACTTTGATTTGACCCCAGGATTCTGATTCCAAAACTCTTGCTGGTTTGAAAAAAAGAAACCATATTATGGTCTACATTCATCCTTTTCATATTCTCCAGAGAAGCAAACACAATGAAGCTCTTTCATCTAGATTTCAAGTAAATATTTGCCCCCCTATGAGTTGGTCTTCTTCATAGAGGATCCCCAAACAGTTTAAACCCTTCCAGAAAAACCGCCCTGAACTCTTTGTGAGCTGGATGGGGACTAGGTTTCAATGACTGCCTAGAAACATAGATTGCAATTAGAAACATTGGTTTAGGAATTGGTACTCTCATGCAATATCAATCTCATAAGCAATATGATCCCCAAATTTCTTTTTTACCTAACATACATTATACAGATATTAAAAATTAATCACATTCGTGGGACATCATGGGACATTTCAATATGTGTATATATACTGTACAACTTCAAGTCATGATAAATATATTTATCTTTTCAAACATTTATTATCTCTTTGTAGTAACAATATAAGTAAGATACCACTAGGGTCCTCCAGCTATTGTGTGCCAACAGACACCGGTGTGAACAGCCACTCAAAAAATCAACTAATTTCACAAGCTATAAAGAAGTCAGGTGGGAACTGAAGTTCCAGGAAAAAAAAAAAAAGCCAAAGTGTGTTAAAGGTTCTCCAAGTCTGACTGACTGATTAGAACTTTATGGTTGTGGAGAGTTAGCGTGGTACAAATCCAGAGCCAAATGATCTCCAATGGCCACTCATTGTGCACTTGTCTGTCTGACCTGACACCCTCATGAATACCACATGTATTAACAGAGCACTATCTTCTACCAACCCAAAGCTAAGCATGTCATCAGGTAACATCTGAACTCTATAGCAGAGATTTTCCCACTTACTGCAACCTGCCTGTTAGATGGCTGGCAGACTCCTAAAATGGCCACAGCTCCCATATTCCACAATAGCAGGTCTAGGCTTAGCCTGGGCAAGTTCCTCTGCCTATTGGGAGACCAACCAATGCTGAGTTAAGCTGCTCAGCCTACATCATAGAAAACTACCCAAGTCCCTAACTGCCTATAAAAGCTGCCTGACTTCTGTTGCTGGTTGTTGCTCTCTCTCTCTCTCTCTGATCACAGAAGAGCCCTGAAGTCTACTCCCCAGTAAACTGCTGTCCTCCCATGGAGTTGTCTTGGTCGGTGGTCTTCACTGCTCCTCTATCCACACATTGCCTACTGGATGTTTCCACTGGTATATTTTGAAAAGTGTCTTGATTTCACTTTATTTTGTTCTGTAATTATAATAAAATGTCATGAAACCATAGTATAAATTAAAAACACATTATATGATTGCTAAAAGCTCTTGCAATTTAATAGTAATATAATGCTTAAGATGGTTGCTAAGAATGTCGAAGCAGGAAGGACCGGGAGATAAGAAAATGAACGGGGCAGAGGTGGAGGGGGAGACAGGGATCTTCCTTGCTCCCTCATGGTTACCAAGGGCTGCAGAGGTGGAGGGGGACACAGGAATCTTTCCTGCTCCCTCATGGTTATGAAGGGCTGCAGAGATGGCTCAGTGGTTAAGAGCACCAATTGCTCTTGCAGAGGACCCACGTTCGATTCCCAGCACCCACATGGCGGCTAAGAACTGTCTTTAAGCCGGGTGTGGTGGCACACGCCTTTAATCCTAGCACTTGGGAGGCAGAGCCAGGTGGATCTTTGTGAGTTCAAGGCCAGCCTGGTCTACATAGTGAGCTCTGGGCCAGCTGGGACTGAAGGGTGACCCTGTCTCAAAAAAGACAAAAAAAAAAAAGGAAAGCATGGGGACCTGTGTTCAGGCTCCAGCTCCCAAGTAAAAGCACCTCAGACCTAAAGCGGAAATGTGAAACACTTTTTGCCAAATAGCTCAAATGTTACCAGAATTGTTAGGGTGAGCACCCGGACTCTGGCAGTCCAAACAAGCTAGGCTCAACTATCTGTCCTCAGTGGGTCAACTAAAGCGCATAGTAACTGTGAAAAGCAGAAAAGAGATTTATTCACTATGGTAGCATTAGGAAAAAGAACAAAGATATTCACTCACACACACACACACACACACACACACACACAGAGTCTTAACATAGGTTCATAGGTTTAGATAGAGGACAGGAAGTACACATAGCTAAGCAGTCCCAGGCAAAGCATGGTCCTGCCCATCAATGACCCATCCTTGTCTCAGCTCCAGCCTCTCCTGCAAGATGGTCTAACAAGTTGTCAGAACGTGTGGAATCTCTTCCTGGGAGAAGGTGCCTCCTCTGGCTGACACCAAGACCCTAGTGTCTTCCTTCTTCCAGCGTGATATTCCTGAGAAAACTCCAATTCTTTGGAAACTATTGCTTCAATACTCTGATAGCTAAACAAACAGGGACAAGTATCTCTTTAGAATATCATTGCTGCCAGGACAGTTATATAAACTCAGAGGAAATCATCTACCCAAAGATTGCTCTTATTGGTAATGTCTTATCATCGATATTACCTCTGGAAAGAGAAAAAAAGAATTAACTTGACCAGAAAGTCAAGAAGACATCACTTCTTCCTCTTCCCCGTGTATCTTAGTCCTTACTGTAAAAAGACCCTATTCTAGGATCTACAACCTGTTCTCCAGGAAATGCCCCTAAACAGACCCTAGACAGAGCTCTCATGATAGCTGACAGACAAGCTTAATGAGACAGTTCAGTGAAGAGTTAGTTGTGTGAGGGTTCTACAGAGAGAAAGGACCAATAAGAGATACTATGTAGAGATAGATTTGTTATGAGTTGGTTCACAAGACTATGGAGCTGAGAAGACTTAAAATCTAATGAATGAATTAGGGTGCTGGAGATCCACGTCCAGCTCCAGTCTGAGTATGAAAGCCTGGGGCTGGCTCTGTGGCTTTGGGCGGACTGGCTCCTGAGGCACAGGAACCCGGAAGTTGCTCCAGGCAGGTAGATTTTAGGGTAGATTGTCTTCTGGCCTGTGGAAAAGGGTCCCAACTCTGAACCCTTTTGTACGGGGTAGCTGTCTGGGCAGAGCAGCCCTTCGTCTTTGCAGCCGGTGACCAGCGGGTCGGGTTTGGTGCCTCTGTGGCGGATGTGCGGGCTCCTGAGGCACAGGAACCCAAAAGTTGCTCCAGGCAGGTACCTGCATATATCCCCCCCACCCAACTGGAATTGGTGAGAGAGTATCCAAGTGGATATTTTTTTGGAGAACCTTCAGAACAGGAAAGAGAAGAGTGACTTAGGCTTCCAATATCCAATATATAAACAAAATTGAAAGCCTGAAACCTAGACATGTCAATACTCCATAAACAAGGAGGAGGAAAGAAAAATAAAAAGTATCCGAAGGAGGCAAGCAAAACCATCCGCTAACATAGTGAAAAGACATTTGTGATTTGAATCACAAAAGGGAAACCCACATGCCAGAGACATGACAAAGGGACAACATGGGAAAGGCACAGGATAATCCCGCACCAGACTCTACCAAACCTGTAAGTGATAGCTAGAATGGGATCCCCCTAGAGGTAACCCAAGGAACAGATCTTAGAGGAATAATTGCAGACCTATGCAGAGAAATTAAAGAAAATAAAGAAGAATTCAGAGAACTAAAGAGAGAACATGAAAAACTCAAAAAGGACCTGGAGGGATACAATGACAAACTTCGAAAAGACCTAAAGGAAGGGATTGACAAACTCCAGAAAGAAGTAGAGAGAGAAAAAAACAAATACCTTAAGGAAGTAGAAACACTGAAAAAGGAAGCCAACCAACAAAGTAAGGAGCACCAAGAAGAGATTGAGAAGCTCAAAAAGGAAATGGAAAAACTAAAGAAAACACAGGATGAAACAAAAAAGGAATTAGAACACTCATCCAATCAAGAAGAAAAGAAAGGAAAAAGCCTCAGAAGTAGAATGGAGGAAGCAGAACAAAGAATATCAGATCTGGAAGATAACACAGAGCAACTAAAAAGCTCAAATAAAGAATATGAAAAATTTAAAAATGCACAAAAGTGGAACAACCAGGAAATATGGTACACTATGAAAAGATCAAACCTGTGCATCATAGGAATAGAGGAAGGAGAAGAATCTCAAGAGAATAGTATTGATCAGATCTTCAACAGGATAACAGATGAAAATTTCCCCAAACTAAAAATAGACAAACCCATACAAATACAAGAAGCACATAGGACTCCAAATAGACAAGATCAGAAAAGAAACTTCCCACGCCATATCAT
>VZQC01002560.1:678430-695605 GCA_009823505.1 Rhizomys pruinosus | reverse complement strand
CGCGGAGGTCAGAAGAGGGTCTCGGATTCCCCTGGAACTGGAGTTCTCCTGGAATTGGAGTTTCAGACGGTTCTCGGCCGCCATGTGGGTGCTGGGGATCGAACCCGGGTCCTCTGTAAGAGCGGTCAGAGCTCTTAACCGCTAGGCCATCTCTCCAGCCCCAACAATTAGTGTCTTTATAAGAGTGCCCAGATCACCATGCCTCGTTTGGAAGACTGCAACCCAGAAACTCTCACCAGAACCCAATTATGCTGGCACCTAATCTCGAACTTCAGCTTCCACAATTGCGAGACATAAACTTCTGCTTATGAGACACCCAGTCCATAGTGCTTTGTTACAGTACCAAAAGCTGACTAAGCCACAGGGTAACCCATTACACTCAGGCTCCAGGTTGGAGTGTTCTCATTTCCTCACAGAAACAAGGTAAAGAATCTTTAACCACAAAGCTTCAATAAAAATTGGCTTAAAAAAAAAAGAATCTTTAACCAAATATTTGGGTGCTCAGAGCTCTAGGCAAGGGGACACATAAGATTAACCACCGTAGGAGACACCCCAAGGGCCAGGGGCTCCTCACCACATGCACCTTTAAAGTGGGGATTCACATAATTTGAGAGATCTTTTTTCTTTTCCTATATTAATAAAAGTTCCCAATTGCCAGAAACAGAATCCAAATCAAGTTAAATTTTGCAAACAGATTCCTGTTGGAAAGTTATCAAGTTACTGATAATAATTACAGGAGGGCTGGCAAAACATGACTCAAAACCAGCAGAGAGCCAGGACTAGCTGGCAACACTACTACCAACACACAATTTCCACCAGGAATACTAAAGCCACACTTCCAAACCCCTCCATGGGGTAAACTAAATCCCATCATTTATCTGTCTCTGGGTCAAGTGTTCAAGGGTCAAAGGCCCTGGTGGAAGTGTCTAACTGCCCTAAGCAGGTCAGGAGCCTTCATCCTAATGCCAGAAGGTAGAAGAGGAGACATTGTTCCTTTCTGTATTCCTTCTTGGGAGTTAGGGCTCTGCCTCTCACCTGCACTACCACAGGGAAGGATTCCCCACTACTAGGAATTGGGTTCCAGTACCCGGGAGGCCACAGGTAGCAACTGTGCACTGAGTTCTATGAGAACTAATTTGCTATTCGAGTGATTGGTCAGTGCCTAGAATGAAGTCAGAGAAAGGCAAGCCAATTAGTAAGCTTGGCCTGGGGAACTATAACCAGAAACAGGAAGCAACTTTGGAGAAAAGGCAGTTGTCTTACTTTTAGTAGGGCTTAGTGTTGGAGTCTCAAGCAGAAATTTTGGAAAAAGTCCCTTAACAATTAGCCTCCAGAGAAGTACTTAGCATACGTTGATTATGCACCTAGGGTACTTCATAGGTACAAAAGAACAACCCTAGGAAAAGAAATAGGCCTTCAGCCTCTATTCCTTTGATTTGAATACTATTTCACTTACTAGGAAAGAAAAGGAGGGAAAGTCTCAGAAGTTGGGCCCTTGCTCTGTCCGAAGTTAGTTTCTCATACTTCGTGGTGATATTCTCTCTCTCTCTCTCTCTCTCTCTCTCTCTCTCTCTCTCTCTCTCTCTCTCTCTCTCTTCTAGGGTCAAACCCAAGGCTTGGCGAATGTGAGGCAAGCACTCCATCACTGAGCTACATCTCCAGCCCTTGTTTCTCTCTGGGAAGGGAAGGTTCTTCACGTGTGTAAAACCCAGTCCCTCTGAAAAGCTAATGAAAACTACAAGTGCCTTTCTCTGAAAAGTTCCTGTCTTCTGTCAAAAGATAAAATGTTAACAAATTTAGTTACATGATCAAATTGGCTTTTCCTTGTGGTCCTGTAATCTGTCAGCGTTTCCTCTGAAAACAGATGGGTGCTACGCTGGGGTTTTGCAAGAGCAGTTGGGAACAAGAGAACAGCGTCCTACAGAGGCGGAGCATTCTGTGGAGGGTCAGTGGAGCGGCCTTCCTATGCCAGCTGACACTGCCTGCTACCACGTTTGTCTGCTATCTTCCTCCTGATTTCTCTGAAAGCCAGGAAAACAACTTCGTTTCAGTTTGATGACATGGAACTTTAGTGCAATAGTCTGCATTTTGCTGTGGTCTCTTGGGTCCCAGTGCAGGAGGTCAATCCAACCAATGACTTCCCATATCCTTTCTTTATCTCCCCCAAAAGCACTGAAAGCTTGAGAGAGGACACAAGCTCTCTGAAAATGAAAGACATCTAAGGACCCTGTTAGGTCTGGGCTTCCCAGAATCCCAGGGGACACAGACGCCCACTTCCTCCAGAGGCTGTCAATCTTCTGACCACTTCCTCTGTACCTGAGGCCCCACCCCCTGGCTATAAGTGGGTGGGCCCCGGCACCATCTTTCTCTCTCTCTTTCTGTCTGCCATGTTGTCAGGTTCCACTACCTGCAGGCGGGCGGCCCTCGCTGGTAATTCCACGTGGAAGTAAATCTTGTTCCTGGCGTGACTTAAGCCTCATGTGCCTTTTTATCTGGGGGCTGGGGCTGGGGATACACGGCCCTTTTTATAACCTAACAGAACCAAGATTAAGAGTTGGTAACCTGGGGCCAGCAATGGCTCAGTGTGAAGAAAAAAAAAAGAGCACACATTACAGAAGCCTGGGGACCTGTGTTTGAGCCCTTGAACCTACTGCACTGAAAACGAAGAGAGAAAACAAAAGGAAGAAGAAAAGAAAAAAGATACTTTCTAAGAATATCCCCCCTTTTTTAACCTTTGGGGTGAGAACATAAAGCACAGAAAGAGACCTCTAGACTGGGCCATCTTTTATGAGCCCTCTGAGCACGGCAACATTGTGATGAAATCGCAAGACAGCCATTCCCCTGCCTTCTCTACTTACTTTTTCAAACTGTTCAGTGTTGTCTATTGTAATGTCTTCCCGTAGAATAGAATTTAGTCTATTAAAACAGAATCACAGCCAGACGTGGTGGCGCACGCCTTTAATCCTAGCACTTAGGAGGCAGAGGCAGGCAGATCTTTGTGAGTTCAAGACCAGCCTGGTCTACAGAGAGAGTTCCAGGACAGCTGGGGCTACAGGGAGATCCTGTCTCAAAAATACAAAAAAAAAAACAAAAAACCAGAATCGCTTGTAACTGGAATCAATATGTCAGAGGCATGCTGGATTCCTTGTCTTGCCTACCCCTCTTAGGCAGAACTCTAGCAAGCCTCACTTAATACTCACTACCTCCCACATTGTTCCGTCCCAGGCCTCTAGGTTAGCCCTCTTCCTGTTCTCAATTTCGTGCAGCTCATCCTGTACAAGACAGTAATTTTAACCAAAATAAGAATTTTATAAGCTCAATGCCTTCATTGATGCCATCTGTTTCCACTGCCTACAAAGTAATGCTATAGCTCTGGATCTAATCCAGTCCTACATTTCACCAATTCTCCCCCAGGAGTCCCAGGTTAGGGTCTCATAGAGAAATCTGTGTGATACTTGGGAGGCAGGTGTGTTTTGAATGAGGAATGTCTCACGGAGGCTCCCAAGTATTTGGATACTTGGGCCCCACTGCTAGCAATGTTTGCAGAGGTTGAGAAGGTGTGGCTTTGCAGGAGGAAGCTTGTCACTGTGGGTTGGCCTTGAGAGTAGACCACCAAGTCTCATTTCCTGTCTCATTCTCTCTGCTTCTTGTGCCTGCTTGACAATGAGAGCACTTGACTTTCTGCCCCGCTGCCTCCTGGTTATGATGAACTGTTCTTCTTATGGAACCATAAGTCTAAATAAACTCTTCTATAAATTGTCTTGGTCATGATGTTTTATCATAGCAACAAATACAGCAAGAATGAGGAAAAGTCACCATCCACTGCTCTGAAGGTGAGAAGTCAAACTGCAGGGCTTCCACAACCCTGGGGATCTGTTCTCAGCTTCTCTGAGCCTGAAGCTGGGCGCATGCACACCAACCCACACTGTCAAGGCTGGAGGTCCTGAGAGACAATGGCGTCCAGTTTATTCTTGAGAGCTTGGGTGGTCAGGGGTTCCCATTCTCTCTTCCACTTCATTTCCCCCCGAGCTTTTCTTGCTCAGTGCCAAAGGTGCAGTCTGTAGAGGAGTCAGGCCCGGTATCGGCCTCAAAGCAGCGTCCCTGCAGAGTTCTCCAGCATCTCCCACAATGGCCTTGGGGCTCACCCACGTATCAAACCATTGTTGATCATTCTGTTTCCCTGACCAAACTCTGGCTGCACTGTTTCCTTGGTCATCTCCCATCATCTACCTAGCACTCCAAGTAGTTTAGTCATTTAATTCCCTATGGAGTTACATGTGCTTCTTTGGGGCACCACAGCTCTGGCCTTGTCCTCTACCGACACCTTCCTGGTTACCTGAATTTCACCTACCTACAGAGTTCAAGCTAAGTCCTCCTTGAGGTTTCCTTCTACCACTTCAGCCCCTGGAGATAACCTCCTCCCCTAGCACCTGGGATGGGGATTTCCACATGTTCTCATGAGGATGCACATGAGAAATGAGCCCCTGACCCTTGACACCAAGGCCCCCCTAAAGATGAAAAGAATTAGCATCCCAGCACCATAACCCATCTGCACCCAGGTGGAAAGCCTGTGTTACAGAAGAAAGTCCATCTCTCTTCTATAACACAGAGCTGAAATGTAAATGATCTTGAATTACAAGGGTCAATGTTGCATTGTGACATAGACCTTGGAGCAGAGAAGCTCTGAATTCTAAATCACTCATGAGGGCACAAATTAATAGTCTTTCTAAGCCTCAGTTCTATGGCTGTGAAAGAGAAATAATAGTGTCCACTTCACTGGGGGGAGGTGCTTGCAGAGGCTTAATTAGACAATATGAATTAAGTAGACAATGCCTTATACATAATATCACTAATAAATGTACTTTATAATAATTATTGCACATACATGTTGAATATTGCAACATAAGAGCCATTAGTAAACTATTTGCAAGAAAATAAATATGCATGATTGTTGAACACAGACCTTGGCTCAGCCACTAGACTAAAAGCATTCCATAACTTACTTCACTTGATTTTCCAACAATCCTATAAGATTGGTGTTATTAATAGATTTAATTTATAAATGCAGACACTTCCACTTAATTTACACATCTAGGGTAACAGGGTTTTTCCTACCAGTGTGCTAAGAAATACACATTTTGTTTGCCTGACATAACTTTTTGGACCTCCCCTTATCTTAATGCTTATATCCTGCTGCCTAGAATACAATTCAAAATATGACCAAGAGACCTAGATCAGGGAAGTTGTTTAAGATGAGGCACATAAATGTATTGGAAGAAATATGTGATTGTATGTTTCTGGTGGTAGGAAGGCTTCTGATTCCTATTATGGGTTAAAGTGGGTTTCCCCCAAAGATGTGGAAGCCTTCACTGTGAGCTGCTGTGAATGTGACTTTATGTAGAAATAAGGTCTTTGCAAATGACCAAGCTACAATGGAATCATTAGGAAGGATCCTTATCCAAAGTGATCACTGTCCTTATAAAAATTAAATTTAGGGGGTTGGAGAGATGGCTCAGTGATTGAAAGTACTTACTGCTCTTCCAGAGGACCCAAGTTTGATGGCTCACAACTGCCTATAACTCCAGCTCCAAGAGTCTTCTTCTGGTACCTGTGAGAACCCACAATCCCCCCCAACATACACATTAATACACATTAACATAAAAAAGGTTGAATGAGGCTGGGCGTGGTGGCACATGCCTTTAATCCTAGCACTTGGGAGGCAGATGCAGGCGGATCTTTGTGAGTTCAAGGCCAGCCTGGTCCACAGAGTGAGTTCCAGGCCAGCTGGGGCTACAGGAAGACCCTGTCTCGAAAAGACAAAAAAAAAAAAAAAAGGTTGAATGAACTCGCATGGGGGAAAATATGAGAGGACATAGGGATAACATTCTCTACCCACCTGGGGAATTCCTGAGACTCTCAGAAGCTGGGACCAGGCCTGGGGCAGGCTATCCCTCAAAGCCAACACCGCCATTTCAGGCTTCTCATCTCCAGAAGTGTTTTGTTTCTAAGACACTCAGTTTGTGATTCTTTGTTCTAGACACACACCAGAAAACCAACACAATTCCCTTAGTCTTCTTTCCAAACCAGAGACCTCTGCACATTTGCCCATGCTTCCCAGGACTCTGTGCCCCAACTTAGGGAAAGGAAAAATAACTGTTCTTGAGGGTGCTAGACTTTCCCAATGGCTTTGTGTTGCTTATTTCACCTAATTCTCAATCCGAGGAGGTATTCGATACTATCTCCATTTTATAGATAAACAAATGGAGGCAGAGATGCTAAATAATTGCCCAAGGTAAATGATGGAAGTGTGGGTAAGCCCACGCTGCCTATCCCAAAGCCAGCACCCCCTCCCGTTTCATTCCACTTTCCACCTTTTCCACCTTCAATAGCAGACTCTTCAACCTTTAAAGTGTCTGTGACTTCAGTTTCTCCAGCCTCCAGCTGCAAAGAGAAAGTGAAAGGAGTTCATCTTTACCCCCACCTCCTCAGTGCCTAGGCCTTGTACTACTGCATCTCACAGAGTTATTCAGGAAAACCTCAGCTAATTAAACCGACTGTTCAGAGTGCCAAAAAACAATCTTTAAAAAACAAAAAAAGTATTACAGGATGTCTTTAAGCTGCATTTTATTACTTTCAAGTGTACATGAAATGTCAAGTCAGCCAGAATGCTTGGGGGAGACTCCTTGGGAGATCTGCTTTAATGAATAAATAAGTATGTTTTCCAAATTAGCTTTCTATTGTTTTAGAATAAATCCCCTTCCAGGCTCCAGAGTAGTTGCTTTCTTATTCATGAAAACAATTTCCCTCTATTGTCTGGCTTGTCCTACTTGGAAGGTGGAGTTATTGAGAAATAACTCAATTTCTCAACTCAGAGAAATCTAGATAGAACACTAATCATAGTGTTCTATCAAAAATCAAAGAATGAAGTCAATCAAGCCCAGACTCCTGAGGCCTCCAGCCCTTGAGAAGCTCAGAGGAAACAAGTGTCTTCAGATGCTTAGAGCCTCATGCCGTCCCTCACTAGTCCACTGAACACTTCAGATCCTGACCGAATACTGACTCTGCTCTCTTGGGACCCAATCTTTGAGCTGCACTGGAGGTCTGCTCCCAGATCTCTCCACTGTCCATGAACCACTAGGGTTCATCAACATTGGGAGTATTACCCCAGATTCCTCACCAATGGCCCGAGATTTGGCAATAGCTCTGTTCTTCTGCTCCAAGCCAGAGTGACCCCATTCTCTAGCTATTCCCTACCTTGCCACCGCAGGCTTAGCCATGGCAGCAACTTCCTGTCACTGTTATACAGGTCTTCTCCATCTCCTACAATGGCTCTGTATCCCTCCACTAACTCTCAGGAAGTGTCTCTTTTCTGCTAGGACCCAATGTGCATACTTTTCTAAGTACCTAGCACTTGGGAAAATACTGGACACTCAAGAAATACTTGTTGGAAATAAATGAGTTGACAGAAGGGGAGACCTTTGCTTTGGCTTTGAGGTGACTGTGCTCTCCCTTCATCTCTTCTGGTCTTGTTTTTTTTTCTCTATTCTTTTCTTAAATTTTGCATCTTCGATTTTAAATTTATGACCTTTCCCCTAAACTGTCCCCAGGAAGTAAGACCTTAGTCAACAATGGTTTATCCACAGTTACTTATCTCCTGCCCTCTCAAAATTAAAAGTTGAAACTTTGGACATTTGAAAACTAGATTTGGATTTTCTCTAAAATGCCAGTAGAAGTTGGTAGTTGGTAGGATGCAAGCAGTTGGTAGGATGGAAGGTGGCTGTCGGGGGGGGGGTCTTTTTATTAAAGGAGGGACATGTTATGTGGCTTCAAAAAGTGTGTGTGTATGGGGCTGGAGAGATGGCCTAGCAGTTAAGAGCATCAACCGCTCTTACAGAGGACCCGGGTTCGATCCCCAGCACCCACATGGCGGCTGAGAACCGTCTGAAACTCCAATTCCAGGAGAACTCCAGCTCCAGGGGAGGCTGAGACCCTCTTCTGACCTCCGCGGCATTGCATGACACGGGTGCACAAACTTGCATGCAGACAGTACATTCATACACATACAGAAATAAATAAAATTTAAAAAAAAGTGTGTGTGTGTGTATCTATGTGAGGCTGTGTACACAAAAGTACAAGAGCGTGTTGGATCCTGCAGAGCTGGAGTTACAGGCTAAGCCAGCAGACCTGGGTGCTGGAAACCCAACGGTGGTCCTGTGGAAGAGCAACACACACTCTTACCCACTGAGCCATCTCTCCAGCCCTTTCTGTGGCTTTTAAAAACAAAATCTCTGCGAATTTCAATCCCCTTGCGTCTTTTCCGCTTTGGTTCAGTTTGACACCGCATTAGTTGAGCATCAGGAACATTTCTTCCTGATTAGCATGCCTGGAGGTGGGAGGCTCCGGGGAGAAAGGCCTTCTGCCTGTGAGCCACGTGCAGCAGAGACTTGCTGGGGCCAGCAGTCAGCTGTGGGCGATCCGAGCATTGATAGCAATTCTCGCTCTGCTACTGGTCACTAGGCTCAGTGACCTTCCCCTCGACCGACCCTTCTCAGTTTCCACATGACTACTGTAGGGATAATCCCTCCACCATAGCTTTGTTGTGAGGATTAACTCAGGCGACGTGTGACCAGTACCTAGAATAGTCCCTGGCCCTCAGCAGGCTCTCAGTAAGCCGAGCTGTCGCAAGGCCTCCCTGCATTGGCTGGCCACAAAGAATGTCGAGCTGGTGCTCGGCGAATTGAATCGCTTTTGTTTTCCCTTCGCTGAACAAAAGAGGTCCCCTGGCTCTTTCTGGGTGTGAAGCAGCCAAGGCAGAATGAGTTCTAAGAGCCCCCTTTGTCCGAACAGAGGCCTCGTTTGTTAGACACAATGCTGCTCTGGCTGCCCTGGAAGCCTGTGCGACTGTGACAAATCTGTTTGGGTTGGAGTGGTACCAGGTCACCGCTGCGATGTCCAAGCTCCTGGGCTGCCCGAGCTGGCCCGCTGCGGTGAATTCATTCAAAACCGCCCTGTGCATAGGGCGCTTAGAGCTTCGGGTTTTAAATACAGAGACTCAGCAGCTCGTTTGGAGGTTCCCTGGGGTCCCTGGCTGCTGGGGAGACGTCCAAGGCTCCAGGGGCGCAAGCATTGGTGTTGGAAGAGCAGGACTCTTTCTGATGAGAGGCTCTTCGGAGTCAGTGACCTGTACTCCTGGGCTAGCGAAAGCCACAGACCCCAAAGAGCAAAGGAGATCTGGGCTTGGTTTCCATCTGGTGGCGCTATTTTTGGAGTTCTGGAAACGATAACAGGTAAAAGGAAGTTGTCACCAGAAGAGTCTCCTTAAGATTATCTTGTCAAGGGGCTGGAGAGATAGCCTAGCAGTTAAGAGCACTGACTGCTCTTGCAGAGGACCTGGGTTCGATCCCCAGCACCCACATGGCGGCTAAGAACAGTCTGTAACTCCAATTCCAGGAGAACTCCAGTTCCAGGGGAATCCGACACCCTCTTCTGACCTCGGCAGCATTGCACGACACGGGTGCACAAACCTACATGCAGACAGTACATCCATACACATAGAAAAAAAAAGATTATCTTGTCATTTTCTCTCCGTTTACTCTCCACCATGGAGTGAAGACCTCCACCACCAGGTGCTTCTGCCACGATGTTCTGTCCAAATTCATGGGGCCTAGCGGCCATAGACAGGATTCCTGAAATTGTGATCCAAAACAGCTTTCTTCCTTTAGGTTCTTCCCTCTGGTATTTTGGTCCTAGCTATGCAAAAGTAATGAAGGGTAAGTCTCCAACAAATGGATGTTAAATGCTAACACAAAGCAAATTGAAGATGAGATTCCTCCCTCTTCCAGCAGAATATCCCGAAAAAACACCAGAGGCTCTTGAACCCTTTTGAATCAGAGATCCTTTAAAAAGTCTTACATGTCATTTACAGTGTGATATTGAGTTGCTGTGAATTTCTACATCTTGGCACGTTCATCCAAGGACTTTAAGCCCAAAATATGTGATAGAAAACAGTCCTAGGAAACACATAGCATGTATTTCAGTCTGAATAGATGAAGCCAAAGTTGACATGGTGCTGATGAAACAGTCATAGAGCTGGAAGAACCAGTGTGTCCAATCAGGAACATTCTTGAGACCTAAGAAGGTCTCAAGAACCGGCTTTCGTTGCATGTGGCTGCTTGGTCTTCAGCTTTCTGGCTTGCTCGACACCTTTGAAAACACTTACCCTTATGGCAGCTACACAAAGTAAATACTTGTGTTTGCCTTGTGGTTTGGGTGATGCAATTGCTGAGGCAACCCTTATTCCTTCTCACTTACATGCTCTGAGGAGCCTGCCTGTTGATAAGTGTCTCTCTTAGGGCTGCACAAACATCATCCCTTCAATGATGGTATGAAGGAAAACTGCTCTGAGTTGTTTTAACCTTCTAGATATGCCACTCTCTCATACATTAGTGTCTTTTCTCAAATGATTTGAAGCTACTCCATGTGTTTCCATGGAGGCTTTCAAGGGAAAGTGCTTTAAAGGATTCTGGTGATAACTCTTATAGCGTTAACTGTCTAAGATACAAAACCAGGGACCAGGAGACAGCTCAGTAGTAAAGGAATGACAACCTGAATTTGATCCCCACCCTCAGAACTCTCATAAAAGTCAAATGTGGCAGCATACATCCAAAATCCCAGCATTCCTTGGATTGCATCCCAAGGGAGACATTACCACTGGGTGATGTAGGAAGCACGGTGGTAGAGTACTTGACCAGCATGGCCAAGAGCCTAGGTTCAACCCCGGCAGTGACAAAAAAATGAAATAAAAAATTTTTAACTTAAAAAAATTTTTTTAAACTTAAATAGAAAATTATGCGGCCAGGTGTGGTGGCACTTGCCTTCAATCCTGGCCCTTGGGAGGCAGAGGCATGTGGCTTTCTGTGAGTTTAAGGCCAGCCTGGTCTACATAGCGAGTTCCAGGACAGCTGGGGCTAAAGGGAGACCCTGTCTCAAAATGACCTAAAAAGGAAAATTATGAAACCAGCCCTCCTGAAACCAGATGGAACACAAAGACAGAAGAGCTGGAAGGTCCCTAGCCAGCTAGCCTGGGTTACACCATGCGCAGCTGGCCAGCTAGCCTCGGGTACACTGTGCAGTAGCTGGCCAGCTAGCCTGCGGCACACAGTGCAGCAGCATTGGGAGGAACAAAGGAGACTGCCTCAACAGGCTGAAGTAAGAACTGACTCCTGAAAGTTGTCCTCTGACTTCCACACATGCACCAAGGTACACCACACACACACACACACACACACACACACACACACACACGCACAAATATATTAAATACAAGACCAGGGAAAACAACATGGTTTCCTGCTACCCTGGCTAGCTGAGGGGCAGTGGGAGATGGGGTGGGAAATGCAGGCTTGGGAATTAAATCGCGTGAGGGTGTCAGAAAAGATTTTCATGCTACCCTCCCCTGGGCAACTTGTAAGCACCTCTGTGAATGTTGGCTATTGTTTCAGGGGCCCCCTTTCAAGGGCACCGTACAACTGGGGTTACAGACACCGCTGCTGCCCCCTCCATTCTGAGGCCTGGGGTAAGCATTTTACTGGATTTCAGAGTTCCTTTCCATTGCTTTCTTAAGTGTAGCACAGTGATTTATGTGGTAACAAACAGCCTCTTGTCTAAGCAGGTAGGGAATCATATGGGGAGTCTAATCTCACTGCCAGAAGCGGGCGGGTTACCTGGCTCAGCAATTACGGAGCCTTTGATTGAAGTCAAGTGGCAAATCTACTAAATCTGATACCTTAGAATGGTTTGAGTAACTATGCTGTTGTAAACTACTTTAAAACGGCAGTAATCTGAAGAATCCTGAGGATGATAAGAAACAAGGCTACTCACAGAGCCAGAACAAGTAGCACAACTGGCCAGAATATGGGAAGCCTTCCTCACCCTGAACCCTGAAGAAGGCAGCACGGATCAGCAAGACTTTATACTCTGTCCTCCAACAACCTCAACTCCAGCAAAACTGAATCTTCTTCAGGGACAAGAAAAAGAAGTCCGGTATGTTTGTGTTTGATTTTCTTTCTTTTTTTTTTTTTTTTATTAATTTTATTTATTTCTGTATGTGTATGAATATACTGTCTGCATGCAAGTCTGTGCACCCGTGGCTCTTAGCTTTTACATTTGTGGCAGGACAGGCTGGATCTGGAACACCCTCAGCCTCCTTCTTCTTGTGAACTTTCACTGGGAATTACTTCATCTCCCTAGACTGCTGCTCTGTCTTCCCGTGTTGAGAACATTCTAGGGCATGTGTGGAGAGGAGACTCAAGCAAGCCAGAGGGTCTTGGTTAGATGGCTTGATGTTTTTTTGGAGAAAATGCAGTTGTAGGGCTTGAGAGAATTAGGAGGAAACAGGTGGTTTTAGGAGTGTTGCAATGAATGACACACAGATTTCAGTGACTGTTCTGGAAGAGACTTGGGGACTGAAAAACAAGGCCACATCATTTTGGGCTTCCAAACTATTCTCTTCGCACAGGTCCACGTACAAATTGGAGGGAACAACACTCTGTAGGTGCAGAGTCTGGCCACCTGAGGTCAGAACTTGGGGTTCCAGGGTGCTTGTTTGAGGGCCAACTGTCTTTTTTTTTTTTAAATGGCGTTGGCCCAGTGAGGTGACTTCATAGTCAGCTGAGTCCCTATTTCCTTTCTCCAGATCCCCATTGCAATTCCTGTCAGCCTTCTGCATGGCTGACAGACCCACTTTTAGGGTCCATGCAAACATTTTCTGAGCTCTTAAAGTCAACAGAAAATGATGACTGTAAACTTGCCTGGAATTCTTTTGCTTTGTTACCAATGCAGCCATAAGATCGAATTTTTTAGGGTTTGAGGGGAGGGGGATGTTAGGGACCCACAAAATCAAAAGTGCGAAGGGTCTAAGAAGGTGACAGCGCTGTCTTCTGTCTTAATTGTCCTCTAAACAGGCCAAGGCTGCTGCCTGATCCAGCTGCAGGACCAGCATAATTGGGGTCGGCTTAATTCAGTGACGAAATGCTGGCAGCAGGCCTACCCATAGGCTTAAGACCAAATCTTCAGCTTCACTTGAAGTAAAATTGCTACAGTAATTTGTCACTTGCCCAATTCTCTTATTGCCCAACTGCCCCAACTTCCAGAGGCCCCTTAGCACCACTAATTGTTTCATAGTTTCAGTGCCCCATCTCCAGATTCTTATTTCATAAGGTTAAAGCCATTCATTGTTTTCACAAAGTTACAAGTAGTTGGGTGTGATTCTTGAGTCGCCTTGAATTAAGGAAGTTGAATTTAAATGAATGTTTTACTGCTGGAGGAGCTGTGCTTTGGTTTAGTTGCCACTGCACTCTTGGGACACCCAGAGAATTGTGAGTCTTTCAAGATTGATATGGCAACTGTGTGTGTGGGGGGAATCTTTGTTTTGGGTTGAGCTTACTGTGACTTTTGGTTCTGCTGGGTCGGAAGACTCCTTGATGGATATAATCCTTGCTAGTCCTTAGCACTCATTTCACACAGTCATTGGGGTAATCCATTAGAAACAGGTTCAGGTACCTAAATCCCTTCTGTGATTAGCCGTGGGGTCTGGCTTTGTTCTTGTGTAAGTTGGATCTCCATTCTGCTAACCAAGCTCCCTGCACTGGCTTCCAACACCTCTACCACACCCACATCTCCTGCCAATGAGCCTTAAGCTGTTCCTTGGCACCATGTGCTGTGGCTCTCCCCAGGTCGGTGCCCTCCCATCCTTCTCAGAGAAGTTGTCTCTGACTCCCAAACATGAAAGTCCTCTGCCATTATTTTCATTAACCCCTTTATTTTTTCCTTTTTAGCAGTCGTCAAAGCTTGCAGTGATATTTGAACTCAGAGAGATCCACCTGCCTCTGCTTCCCAAGTGCTGGGATTAAAGGGATGCACCACCATGCCTGGCCCAAAATAAAAATTTTTTTACAGGATAAAACAATTTCTTTTATTATTTAAATCATAGAGTGTATTTTGAAAAAGATTTTAACTAAGATCTCCAATTAACACAGAAAAAGTATTTGATTGGCTTCTCTAGAATTCAATAATCTCCCCATTTTACCAAATTTTTCACATAGCAGAATTTGGGTACATGTGTGGAATGTATATATGAATACTTTAGAGTAATATAAAATTAAAGGGAACAACAACAAAAAAGACTTGTTCAAAGAACTGACTGAAACAGTAAACTTCTGCATCGAAAAGTTTAAAAAAAGGACTGAGAAAAAGATGCACAATATGTATGGCAGAATGCATGATCTCTGGAGGGGTGGGGGTGTGGAAGGGGAAAGGAGTCTAAATTTTACTAAGAAATGTTGTAGGAAATGTTCAAAAGTTCAATAAAAAAGAAATGATATCATGGGAAGTAAGGTATTCCCATGCCCTTCCTCACAGTCTATAATAAGGTAGCCCTAAATAAGTCGCATTTTTATTTATATTTATTTATTTATTTTTTGCTTGGTAAGATCAGTTTATTTCCTATTCTCATTAGTCAATCACATTTATTGACAAGATGTACAAAAATATCAACAGATGCTTCTAAACACAAAGGGCTTGTTGGGNTATTTATTTCTGTATGTGTATCAATGTACTGTCTGCATGCAGGTTTGTGCACTCGTGTCGTGCAATGCCGCAGAGGTCAGAAGAGGGTGTCGGATTTCTCTGGAACTGGAGTTCTCCTGGAATTGGAGTTTCAGACGGTTCTCAGCCGCCATGTCGGTGCTGGGGATCGAACCCAGGGCCTCTGTAAGAGCAGTCGGCGCTCTTAACTGCTAGGCCATCTCTCCAGCCCCAATAAAACAAATCTTTTGAATGTTGCCTAATGTCCTCATACAGGTCTAACACTTGAATGTATTGTATGTATTCCCTCTGAGTAGGCCTAAAGCGTGTGCTAATATTTTCCGCTCATAAGTAAAGATTTGATCCATGGCAATCTTTAACTTTGTCTCTGGCAATTCTTAGCACAACTTCCTAGAAGCTTACGTCCTCGAAGCAGCATATCAGGAACTTTTGCTTTTACACAGTCTTATGCAGTCTTCAAATTCGTCGCTCTTTAATATTTTATTTACTATTTTTTGTTTTATGTGTATGCGTGTATTGCCTGCATGTGTGTAAGTGCACCTGTGTCAGGCAGTGGCTGCAGAGGACAGAAGGGGTCATCAGATCCCTTGGAACTGGAGTTAGGGACAGTTGTTAGTCACCATGTGAGTGCTGGAAATCGAACCCAGGTCTTCTGTAAGAACAGCCAGTGCTCTTAACTGCTGAGCCATCTCTCCAGCCCCTAAATTCATCATTTGATTCTGTTCATTAAATATTTTCACCATTTAGTGCCGATGGCAAAATAAAAATGCCTCCTGGGGCTCTTAGAAACAAAATTTTTCACTAGTAAAAAGCTTTAAGGACAGGCCAGAGAAATAGAGAAAATGAAGTATCTGCCGATCTCAACACAGAAATTCAAAAAGGTTACTCAAACACTTGAATTTCCATCCATTTAAAAAGCAAATGCCAGGGGCTGGAGAGATGGCTCAGTGGTTAGGAGCACCAACTGCTCTTTCAGAGGACCCGGGTTCAATTCCCAGCACTTACATGGTGGCTAAGAACCAGTTTTGGCTCCAATTCCAGGGGAATCTGACACCCTCTTCTGACCTCCATGGCATTGCATGACATGGGTGCACCAACCTACATGCAGACAGTACATTCATACACATAAAAAATAATAAAATAAAATAAAAAATTTAAAAAGCAAATGCTGGAGATGGAGCCCATGATCCTAGGACTCAACACGTTGAGATGGAGCTTGTGATCCCAGCACTCAACACGTTGAGATGGAGCTGGTGATCCCAGCACTTGGGACTCCAAAATCAAGCCTGGGATCCCAGCACTCAAGATGCCAAGATGAAGCCAGTGATCCCAGGACTCAAGATTCTAGGATGGAGCTGGTGATCCCAGCACTTTTGGGGAAAAAAAATTGAAAGGGAACAACACCAACAAAAAGACTTGCTCAAAGAACTTACTCAAACAGTAAACTTCTGCATCGAAAAAGTTTTAAAAAAGACTTGAGAAAAAGATACAAGACAGGACTTAACATGTAAGGCAGAGTGCATGAGTAGGGGGGTGGGGCATGGATGGGGGAAGGGCATAAACCTGATTAAGAAATATTGTATGAAATGCACAAAAGATCAATAAAAAATTAAGAAAACAAATAAATAAAAAGCAAGTGCCACACTGGGGATGTAGCTCAGCTGTCAAGCGCTCACCTAGCAAATACAAAGCCCTGGGTTTGATTGCCAGCACCGCATAAACTGACAGTGATGGACAGAAATTGGAGGCAAGAGGGTCCAAAGTTCAAAGTCATCCTCACATAGTGAGTTCAGGGCAGCCTGGGCTACATGAGACCCTGCCTCTAAACCAAACAGAAAAGCAAATCAAACGCCATTAAAGAAGGCAATGTGGGGGTCTGCACCTTTTTGCAGGCCGGAGAAGTTACCTGGGCAGGCATCTGCCGCAGGAAGGGGTCGTGGGCGGGACCGCCCTACGGTCTTTCTTTTGCGCACGCCGGGGTCAGAGGGTCCTGCCCGCTAGTGGTCTGGTCTGCACCTTTTTGCAGGCTGCTGGGGCGCGGGCTAGGTCAGGCATAATTCACCCCTCCCCCCCCCTGAGATTGGTGAGAATCCAAGTGGACCTTTTCTTGGAGAACCCTCAGAACAAGAAGAGAAGAGTGGTTTACAAAATTGAAAACTAGACAAGTCAATACTCCATAAACAAGGAGGAGGAAAGGGGGGGAAAAAAGCATCTAAAGGAGGAAAGTAAAACCATCCCCTAACATAGTGAAAAGGTATTTGTGATCTGAGCCACAAAAGAGAAGCCCACATGCCAGGAACACGATGAAGGGACAACATGGGAAAGGCACAGGAAAATCCTGCATCAAGCACTACCAAACCAGCAGGAGATAGCAACAATGGGAACCCCTTGGAGGAGACCCAAGGAACAGATCTTAGAGGAATAATTGCAGACCTATGCAGAGAAATTAAAGAACATAAAGAGGAATTCAGAGAACTAAAGAGAGAAAATGAAAAACTCAAAAAGGACCTAGAGGGATACAATGACAAACATCAGAAAGAACTAAAGGAACAGATTGACAAACTCCAGAAA
>VZQC01002560.1:629538-671677 GCA_009823505.1 Rhizomys pruinosus | reverse complement strand
GGGGGGAAAGGGGAAGGGAAAGGGAAATATGCCTGAACTGAATTGGAAAATGATGTATGAAATGCACAAAGCATCAATAAAAAAAAAAAAGAAGGCAATGTGGTTAGAAAAGACACTAACCAGCCCACTGTGCAAAAATGGTGTATTATTCACACTAATATATAAATTGCTGTATGTGTAGATGCCAAAGACAAAACTGTAGCTCAGATAAGTCACAGCTATTTTATTTCTTTCTAGCTCTGTTTTTACCTGCATGCATTTAAAAACTGAAATAGTTTTACAAGATTTACTAGGAAAAAATGGCGCTAGTCCCACGCACCTGCTCTCATTTTCTCCCTGCTGGAGGTGCCCATCTCCATCGCCTTTTAGCTGATTCTCCAAGCATTTGCTGCCATAATCCCGAATAGCTTATTTAGATACATTTTTGCCTAATATTTTTGGGCTTTTTATTGTCAGGTTGATGTGATTATTTCTTCATGTTTCTAGATGTTCGACTATATTTCCACTATTATGAAGGCACATGTATCCTTAAGATAGTTATCTATCTATCTATCTATCAGTGTACATATATATGTGGAGGGTGTTTTTGTTTGGTTGGTTCAATTTAAAAAATATTTTATTTATTATTTTTTAATTTTTGTGTATGAGTGTATTATCTGCATGTATGTAAGTGCACCCATGTTGTGCAATTCCCAAGGAGGCCAGAAGAGGGTGTTGGATTCCCCTAGAACTGGAGTTATGGACAGTTGTTAGCTGTGGGTACTGGGAACTGAACTTGGGTCCTTTACAAGAGCAGCCTTAACTACTGAGCCATCTCTCCAGCCCCACGGTTCAGTTTTTGAGACTTGCAATATAGTCCAAGCTGACTATGAATTCATGATCACCCTCCCAGGTGCTAACATTATAAAACTGAACCTTGTACATTCTGGTAAATGCATTATATGACCTTTATTGTCTCAATAGCCAGTGATTATATTATTATAATAATAGTCTCTGATCATTTCATTTATAATTTTGGGTTTCCTAGAGTTAATCATCACTATTTTCTTTGTGTAGTTTTATTTGTACTTGCTGTTAAGCACATCTCCACCTCTCCATCAGCTTAGTTCAGAGCTGTCACAGACGTTCAGTTGTGTGAATCAAGACATTCACATGCACCAGCTACTCTGCCTTTTCCTCTCAAAGCATCTTTTGGGGATGTCTGCTGCTATAATCTCTTACAAGGTTCTTTCCTTTACGTCACATCACCTATTTCCCAAAACTCATGTCTTTCCCTTTCTTAATTCTCCCAGAAGATTTATATATAAGATTCTTGGGAACTAGACATTTTGAGAGTGTAAAAAAGCATTTTTACCTCAGATTGTTGATGGCACAGATGCATCAGTGCTATGCAGATTTCAAAAGCACTGAGAAGTACAAAGGTTCAGATCACCAATCCTTCAGTCCCATATGGACAGCTCTGCGGTTCTTCTCACAGTCCCACGGACGCTTCTGTTTTGTTTTTGTTTTTGTTTTCTGGTTTTTTGTTGTTGTTGTTGTTGTTGTTGCTGTTGTTGTTGTTTTGAGACAGGCTCTCCTTATAGTTCCAGCTGCCCTGGAGCTCGGTATGTAGACTAGGCTGGCCTTGAACTCACAGAGATCCTCCTGCCTCTGCTTCCCGAGTGCTAGGATTAAAGGCGTGCACCACCACATTCTGAGGTCTTCTAGTTTTAAGTCCTCTGAAAGCTCATGGTGGTGCATCTTAGTGCTGAGTCATTTTTTCACTCATTATTGTGAATGTTCACACTGCACGAAGTTCTCCTGGAATATTGCTGACTCCTTCTATTTATCTTTTTTCTCACATTTCCCCATCTATATTTTTCTTTCATCTTTTTTTTTTTGTCTTTTCGAGACAGGGTCTCCCTGTAGCCCCAGCTGGCCTGGAACTCACTCTGTAGACCAGGCTGGCCTTAAACTCACAAAGATCTGCCTACCTCTGCCTCTACCTCTCAAGTGCTAGGATTGAAGGCATGCTCACCACGCCTGGCATCTTTTTTTTTTTTTTTAAAGGTCTCACTGTATAGCCCATGCTGGCCTGGAGCAGAAAACCTTACTGCCTCGTCTTCATGAGTGCTTCACCTTCATCTTCTAACCTCTCTAATGATCTACTTCTGCCCTTGCTTTTAATTTCTAAACACTCTCTTGCTCCTTGATGCTTCATAGAATCCTGTTCTTATTTCATTGATGCAGTCTTTGAGAATATTGTGCTTTTAAATGTTCTATTGTTAGGGTCCGAGAATCCACACCAGACACACAGAAGGATGGAAAACCAAGACTTTATTTCAGGAAAAAGTAAACCAGCATGCTGGGGTGGGAGGGAAAAGGCTCTGACCCTGATAACTTGGCCCGCAGGCCTTTTATACAGGGTCTATGGGAAGTTTAGTGGGGTTTGGGTAACTTCTAGTCTTATTGGATAATAGCAGGGTTACAGCTCATGGTTAGGTCAGCCCACCTCCCCCCACATACCAAAGGTTATCTTTAGACACAATCTTGGGACTGGAACGAGGAAATGTAGAGTCAGTTCACCTGCCCTCATATATCCACAGTTATCTTTAGACAAGTTTAAATTTTATTAGCTGTTCTTGAGGCCTGAGCAACTGACCTTGAGCAATTGACCTTTCCCCAAATTGGGCAGGTTCCAGTAATTTCTTAAAATGGTGGCTATAATCAAAATGGAGTCAGTGTGGGTCTCTCTTACACTTTCTTACATGGTCTCTGTTTTTGCCAAAACTTATTTTTTTGCTATTTAATTGTTTCAGTTTTCCTTTTTATTTTTAGAAGCTTACCAAAAAGATATCCTGACTTTATTGTCTACTCATGTTTAAAAAGAAAAAATTAAGCCAGGTGTACAGACACAACACACTTTTAATCCCAGCACTCGGGAGGCAGAGGCAAGGAGGCTCTCTATGAGTTGAAGGCCAGCCTGGTCTACATAGGGAGTTTCAGGCCAGCTGAGGCTACAGGGAGACCCTGTCTCAAAAAGACAAAACAAAACAAACAAACAAAAAACAAACCCAAAGAATTAAAACTTGATTGGAAGCTCTCAGCATGAGGGTGGGGCTTACTGGATTTGAGCTTCAGGGCGAGTTGATCTGGCCAGGTCCTTCCTTTGGGGAAGCTCTGGTAGTAGTATCTGTAGGTCCTTCCCCTTGAACTGGTCATGCAACAAAGGATCATTTTGTCACCTCCCTGAAGGTTACAGGCCTGTATCTGTCAGTATTTTCAAAGTTCTGTAAGAGCAGAAAGCAAAAGTCAATCAAAACCCTGTTTCCGGAGCAGCCCACGGTGACCCTAGGTCAGAAACTTCTTGTCATACTCCTGAAAATAACACTGCTCTGCTGCGGTAAATTAGGGGCAGTCCCGGAGACAGAGCAGCAGAAGCCAGCTAGAGTGCAAGACCTATTTTAGCTCTGGCTGTCCTAGAACTCACTCTGTAGACCAGGCTGGCCTTGAACTCACAGACATTCGCTTGCCTCTGCTCCCAAGCTGCGATTATAAAGCATGGACCACCACCCGGCCTACTTGGATTTTTAATACCATGCATGTCTGCAGTCTCAATCCCACTCTGACATCCTTGCCTGGGCCCCCTGTCCTCTGTAGAACTGGGCCACTGTTCTACACTCCCTCTGTGGGAAAAGGGTTCTCACCCCTCACACCAACAAGTCAGACCATTCATCTGTTTATCATTTTCCAAAATTTGTTCTACTTCTCTTTTTTTAATCTTATTATTGGCATGAAGTTACTGTCTGCATGTGGTTGTGCCCCATGTGTGCAATGCCACAGAGGTCAGAAAAGGGGTCTCGGATTCCCTGGAACTGGAGTTTCCTGGAATTTGGAGTTATCAGATGGTTCTCGCCGCCATGTGGGCTGGGGATCGAACCTGGGTCCTCTCCAAGGCAGTGGTGCTCTTACCAGCTAGGCCATTCTCTCTTTTAACATGACTAGTTATATTAAGAAATATTGTTGGGCGCTTGACCGATGATCTCAGTGGTTCAGAGACACCGACTGGCTTTTGCAGAGGCCTGGGGTTCGATTTCCCAGCACCACATGGTGGCTAAGAACCATCTTTAAACTCCAGTTCCAGAGGATCTTGATGCCCTCTTCACCATGAGATACTTGCATGCTCATGGAAGTGCACTACCTACACACAGAAGAATCAGTACAATAAAATAATTAAAAAAAAAAATAAAAAGTTTTTTTAAAAATATGTTCATTTTTTATGCCATTGGATGACCAGAGGGAGAAACACAGGGTAGAGTACTAATGGAAGCAGAATGTTTAGGAAGAGATATTTATCTAGGAACATGGTGCTCACACACAAACAAGCTCCACGGGTCACACACTGAGAGGAGGCTGGGAATGCATGGACATGCCCCCAGCTCAGCTCTTCCTCTTCCACTGTGAACAGCAGGATACAGCTGGATAACAGGGAGAGGGAACCCCTTACAGTAAGAAAGCAGACAGAAAACTCAGTAATGGAAGATTGCATTTACCCAGCCAACAAAAATAGCCAACATTTTCAAATGGCTTCTGTGCAGGTATTGGAACAGATCATTCTCTTACATTATTTCTGTGATCCTCGTGATGTTAGCATCTTCAATTTTCAAGTAAAAAAAATCATTAAAGGCAAAAGGGGCTAGATAGTTACGTTCGGCAGTTTAGCAGCATCCTTCTCTTGCAGAGGACCGGGTTCCATTCCAGCACCCATATGGCAGTAACCCATATTACAGGGGAATCTGAATTGCCCTGTCTGACCTCTGAGGCATTACAAACACATAAGTGTTTATACACAATCTAGGCAAACACTCATACACTAAATAAAATTAATAAATAGCCACCAGGTGGAGTGCCGGAACTGAACCAGGTCCTCTGCAAGAGCATCCAGTGCTCTTAACCAAGGAGCTATCTCTTTAACCCTAATTTGAGTATTTTTTTTTAATTTTTTATTTTGTTCGTATGGGATGGAGTGTGCTGTCTGCATGTAGTTTGTGACCCCGTGTTCGTGCATGCGCGGACACAGGCCAGAACTCCCGAGCCCTCGGTTGTCAGATTCCCCAGAACTGGGTCTCCTGAAAATTGGAGTTCAGACGGTCTCAGCCGCCATGTGGGTGCTGAGGATCGAGCCCCGCGTCCTCTGTAAAGAGCGGTCGGCGCTCTCAACGTAGGCCATCCTCAGCCCAAACAACCTATTTATTTTCATATTTTTTTGATGTTTTATTGTGTGAAATGTTACTGTCTGCATGCAAGTCTGTGCACCAAGTGTAGTCGAATGCCACGAGAGTCGAAGAGGGCTCGGATTCCCTTGGAACTGGAGTCCTGGAATTAGAGTTCACGCGTAAGACAGGTTCTCAGCCGCCATGCGGTGCTGGGGATCGACCCCGGGTCCTCTGCAACGAGCAGTCGAGTGCTCTTAAACGCTAGCAGCTCTCCAGCCCCTAAATTGAAGCTTTTTTATATAAAAAGCAAACATATAGGGGCGGAGAGATCGGGTCAGTCGGTTATAGAGCGATGACTGCTCTCTCAGGGCTCCAGGTTGCAATCTCAAGACCCACAGCAGCTAAGAAACTGTCTTTAAGCCAGGTGTCGTGTGACGCACGCCTTTATCCTAGCCACTTGGGAGGCAGAGGCAAGCGGAATCTCTGAGTTCAACGGCCAGCCTGGCTTAACAGAATGAGTTTCCAGGCCAGCTGGGGTATAAGAGACCCTGTCTCAAAAAATAAAAAAAAAAAAAAAAAAATATATACAATATAGATTATATATATATATATATCAAATTACTAGGACATTAAATTGTCAATTCAATGTGGAAAAACCAAAAGAGCGACAGAATACCTAAGCAACTCTAAATGAAAAATGCAATACAGGAGGGGCAACTTACCAGACCCGTTTCAAGCTATATCAGGGCTATAGTCATAAGATCAGCCTGGTATGGCACAACAGCCATAACCAGACATGTACCCATCTGATGTACATGCCATGGTACCTAATGTGGTGTGAACTTATATTGTTGGCAAAACTGAGCAACGTCATGTGTCTGAAACACAACTGTGTCTTATATGTAGAAACCCTTAAAAAAAATAAAGGAAAAAATAAAAAAAAAAAACCAGGACCATGAGGCAATGGAACAAGAATTGAAGTCTCAAACTTGAGCTCATACATTCAGCCAACTTCATATTTGAATAAAGCGGGCCAAAAAGGCTCATGAGGAAAGCATAGCATCCTCAGCAAATGGTGCTGGCAAAACTGGTATTGCCATATGTAGAAGAACAAATTAAAAACCCTACTCTACTCTGTACAAATAACCACTGGTGGGAAGAAAAAAAAAAAAAAAATAAACGGTAAACCACAGAAAGCAGTTGGAGAACCCTTAAACACTCAAACATGGCCTACCACCTGGACCCAGCCATACCACTTGTGCTGGATCGCTTTAGAGGTCAAACTGCTGACACCCGGGTTGAGGGAGCTCAATTGGGGAATTGGTCCATTGGATGGCCTGGTACCACATATTGGAGTATTGTCTTGATTGTCCAGCAGTGTGGAGGGCTGGCCCATAGTCGAGTGGTGCCAACCGGGCAGCGTTGATTGTTGTACCGTATAAAGAGGCAGGCTGGCAATGAGCCAGGGAGCAAGCCAAAGGAAGCCACATTCCTCCATGCCTGTGCTTCAGCTCCTGCCTCCAGGGTTCCTGCCCTGAGTTCCTGATCCTTGGGGCTTCCTTAAGGATGAAACTGTGATCAAGGAGATGTAAGACTAATAAAACCCTTCCATCCCAATTGGTACTGTCGTCAGAGTGTTTTGTCACAGCAATGGAAGCAAAACTAGAACACCACTCACAACACTCATCCGTACAGCAAAGAATTATGTCACAGGCATATGTATTGCAGCTCTCTTCACAATATGGAAAGAGTTGGGAAGCAACCCAGGTGCCCTCCAGCTGGCGAGGGAGAGAGAATGTGGACATCTACACAATGGCGTTCCTGCCAGCGGGTTAAAGAATAGATAACATTGGTCTGAAATGGCTCCAGCTATAAGTTAGTGCCGGACCTGCTCTTGCAGAGGGATGGGGTTCACAACCCAGCACCACATGGCGGCTAAGACCTCTTTAACTCCAAATCAGTTCCAGGGGAATCTCGAACACCCTTCTTCTGACCTCTTGCGGCAGCTTGCATAATGGGTTGCACCAACCTACATGCAGACACGTAACATTCTACATAAATAAATAAATACAAAAAAAAATAAAAAAAAACGAAAGAACATCGAACAGAAAAAAAAAAAAAAGAAATGGATGGAATTGAAGCCATACACCTAAGTGAAGTAAACACAGTCCCAAGAAAAACAAAGGGATGGTTTCCCTCATTGTGGATGCTAGCACCAAACCCCCAATTTGAAAGAAAGAGAGCACGTAATTGTTGTATTTCTATCTGACAAGCAACTGTGAGTGTATAATGTGAACTCTTTAATGAGCCCCTAGAATTAATTTACCACTTTACTTTCAGACTGGTATAATGTATATGGGTGGAGCCAGTGTATATTCAATATTTAGAGTAATATAATATAAGGGGTAAAATGTGAACTCGCTAACATATGGATCGAGTTAACATATTAAGTTTATTCCTGGAGGACGATGACATTACTTGGGTCCATATGATTTATATGCTAGCCTATTTTTGGAAGTGCAATATGTATTCAAGGGAACCCAAACAACATAGGACTGGGTAAACAGACTGATGTAGTTAAATTCTGCCCAAACAACAAAACTTTATGGGAGGAAAAACTTTAAAAAAGGCAGTGTAGACGAAAGGATGCAGACAATGTATTGCAGAATGCATGATCTGAAAGGAGGGTGGGGTGGGGGGGAAGAAAGGGGGAATATGTCCAAATTGAACTGAAAAATGATGACTGAAATACACAAAATATCAATAAAAGTATTATATTTTTAAAAAGAATCCTTGGGCCAGGCATGGTGGTGCATGCCTTTAATCCTAGCACTTGGGAGGCAGAGGCAGGTGGATCTTTGTGAGTTCAAGGCCAGCCTGGTCTACAGAGTGAGTTCCAGGACAGCTGGGAGACCCTGTCTCAAAAAGACCAAAAAAAAGAAAAAAAAGAATCCTAAAAAATATATATTCTTGTTTGTGTGCATGCGTATGTGTATGTGTGCATGTTCATGCATGTGTAGCAGGCACACACATCTCATTAAGGCTATGTGGGGGGTCAAAGGAGTCAATTCTCTCCTTCCATCATGTGGGTCTCCCCCCCCCAAAAAAAAGCAAATAGATATATCCAAAATTATAGGCATACATGTCAACACTGGACCAGCAAGGTGGTTCATATCTTGCTGTGAGTAAAAGCACTTTGTGTGCAGACTGACAACCTGAGTCCTATCACTGCAGCCTGCATTAAAAAAAAAAAAAAATTGACATTTTGCCACTGGCCTTCTCTCGCACAACTTGCTGCTGGGTCCCAAACCTGGGATTCCAATTAGACTGAAGGCTAGCAGACCTCCCAGAATCTGTCAGGCTTTCAGCATCAGACTGGGACTGCTGAGATATCCAGCCTCCTGAACTGAGCAGCAACCAGAATCTCAGCCTCTCCAATGTGGTGCAGCCATTGCTGGACTACTCCAACACTATCCTGTGACTTAATTTCTTTAAAGAGCTTTTATTAATACAGTGTGTATACTACTACATGTATAATATTATGATGGTATATTACTGTGATGTGTATACAGGTAAGATGGTGTATATACTATTATATATATGTTATGATGATTGATACATTATGATGATCTGCATATAATTATGATTGTGTATGTATAACTACATATATGCCATTATGCTGTATTATGATAATGTGTATTCTATTACAGGTACACTATTATGGTGGTGTATTATTGTGATGTGTATTATGATGGTGTACTATTTGGATGTATATAATACTATGATAGTGTTTACACAATTATATGTATGCTATTATGACGTATTATGACAATGTGTATTCTATTATATGTACACTATTATGATGGTGTATTGTGATAAGTATTAAGATGGTGTATTATTTGGATATATATTATGATATGTATACTATTATCATATGTATGCTTTATGATGCTCATTATGATAATGTGGACTCTATTACATGTACACTATTATGATGGTGTATTATTGTGATGTCTATACTATGATGATATGTATACTATTATTACATGTATGCTATTATGATGCTGTATTAGGATAATGTGGACTCTATTACATGTACACTATTATGATGATGTATTTATTATTGTGATGTGTGTACTACTATAATGTATATATTATCATTACATGTATGCTATTATGATGTATTATGATAATGTGTATTCTATTACATGTACATTATTATGATGGCGTATTGTGATGTGTATACTACTATGATGGTGTGTATACTATTATAATGTTATGATGTGTATACTACTGTAACAGTGGCATACTACTACATGTATATTATTATGATGGTGTATTACTGTGATGTGTATATCATTATGATGGTGTGTATACTATTACATGTATAGTAATATGATGGTGTATTATTGTGTATACTGTTACATGTATGATATGATGGTCCATTAGATGATAATATGTATACTATTACACATATACTGTTATGATGGTTTATTATTCTGCTGTGTATCCTCCTGTGATAATGTGTATATTTTTACATGCACATAACTATGATGGTATATAATTGTGATCTGTATACTACTGTAAGGATGTGAATTTGCATGTATACATACGTGATTGCTTATTATTGTGATGTGTATACTACAATGGTGATATGAATCCTATTGCATGTATACATATATAATTGCTTATTATTGTGATGTTATACTACTATACTAATGGGAATATTATTGCATGTTTAAATATGTGATTGCTTATTATTGTGACATTGCATTATTGTGATGTTTATAGCACTATGAAGGTCTGTAGAGTATTGCATGTATAATAATATGGTGTATTATTGTGATATGTATATCACTATGATATTGTCTGTATTACTACATTAATGCTATTATGATGTGTAAACTACTATGATGGTGTGTATACTATTATGATGGTGTATTGTGAAGTGTATACTACTATGAATGTGTGTACATTATTGCATGTGTCCTCTTAAGATGGTGTATTATATGATGTGTATACAACTATGAAGGTGTGTATAATATTGCATGTATAACTATTAAGATGATATATTAAATGATGTGTATACTACTATGAATGTGTATATAGTATTGCATGTGTCCTCTTAAGATGGTGTGTTATATGATGTGTATACTACTATGAGGGTATATATAATATTGCATGTATAACTATTAAGATGATATATTATGGGGCTGGAGAGATGGCCTAGCAGTTAAGAGCGCCGACCACTCTTACAGAGGACCCGGATTTGATCCCCAGCACCCACATGGCAGCCGAGAACCGTCTGAAACTCCAATTCCAGGAGAACTCCAGTTCCAGGGGAATCTGACACCCTCTTCTGACCTCCGCGGCATTGCATGACATGGGGGCACAAACTTGCATGCAGACAGTACATTGATACACATACAGAAATAAATAAATGCTGGGCGTGGTGGCGCACGCCTTTAATCCTAGCACTTGGGAGGCAGAGGCATGCGGATCTCGGTGAGTTTGAGGCCAGCCTGGTCTACAGAGTGAGTTCCCAGGAAGAAAGCTACAAGGGAGACCCTGTCAAAAGACCAAAAAAAAAAAAAAATAAGATTTTTTTTTTTTTTTTGTGTATATATGTATATTGTATACACATTTGTATATTCTATTTTGATGGTGTATTAATATGAAGTATATATGATGATATGTATACCATTAAAAAAATATATATATCCATCCGTGGCTGAAGAAATGGCTTAGCAGTTAAGAGCACTTGCCGCTCTTCCAGAGGACCTGAGTTTGGTTCTCAAAACCCACATCAGGTGGCTCACAACCACCTGTAACTCCAGCACCACAGAATCTGATGCCTTCTCACACTCACGTGGAGAGAGAGACTCCTATGACGTGGTACACATCTGTAATTACTACACTCCAGCAAAGATAAGGAGTAGTCCAGAAGCTTGGGGCCAGTTAGCCTGGAGTACACACCCCAGCAGGAACAAGGGACGCCCTGCCTCAACAAAGCAGACGAGAATTGACTCCTGAAAGTTATCCTATGACCTCTACACACGTGCTTTTGCACTCATGCACCTGCACACACACACACACACACACACACACACACACACCACAAACACTGTACAAGCACATGCACAATAATAATAAATAAAATACAATTTAAGAAGAAATAAATGACACTACACTCATCCCAGGGCCGTATTTGTAATGGGCTGCGCACAGGCATGTGTCTCGTAGATAACCCAGTTAACCACCTGTAGTTCCACTGCAGTCCTCACTCCACTAACATTGAACACTGCATGCTTCACTTTCTCTTTTCCTCAGAGGACTCTTTGCTGCCTTACTTTTGTTGCTATGCTTGTTTTCTTCAACTTTTGTTCCCTCATCACCCAAGGCAGAATGAGCACAGTGTCATTTTTAGCATTATTTATGGATAACTCAACTCGATCCAAATGTCTTATGGTTGTTCTGAGTAATTTAGTAGATTAGAACAACCTTGGTTTTATCTTTGCCAGATACAATGGGTTATTAACTAAGGACAAGAAATGATTTCTTTTATATATTGTTTGCAACATAGGAAATGATTTTTTTAACCTCTCTGGCCCATGCAGAGATGGGCCAGAAATGAAGTTTCCTTGGCATTCCAGCTTTAATGATTTCTTTTCAATTCTTCCTTAAGGTTTTCATGTTACCCTTGGGTGTGTGTTCCTGTTACGGCACCACCTCTTCCTAGAATTAACATTTTCAGGTATCAATACTGAAGTGGGTGTGCAGGGCATGGTCTAGAAGACGATCAATGAATCAAGGCTGCATGTCACCATTTGTTGTAGGACTTTTCGTGGAAGGTGTAGCAAATGTCTATTCACCCCAGATAGGACGCCACAGGCCAAAGAAATTATTTCACCCATCTAGTTGTGAACCAATGAGTTTAGGGGGGAGGTGTTACTTACGGGAAGACCGGTGACTCAGCACTAACAGCTGCATCTGTGGGCTCCTTGACCAACGTGTCTTCTCACCCCAGTAATTGTCTACTGCTCTTACAGCCTTGGGGAGAGGCCTTGGGGAGTTGTGTAACTTTCATAATATTCCTGAGCCTTGTAAGTTTCCTTAGTTTCTGGAGTTTAATGAGCTCCCTTCCTCTCTCCAGGAAGCAATGTTTTAATTCCGAGGGAAGAATTATGCACGGTAATATTCTTAGGTATCTGTCTTCGTTTCTTTTCTGTTCCTGTGACAAAATACTCTGACCAAAGCAACTTATGGGAGAAAGGATAAATCATCTCATGGTTTTAGGTTAGTCCACCATTGAAGAAAAGTCACAGCCACGGGAGCTTGAGACAGCTGTTCACATCATGCCCACAGCCAAGAAACAGACAGCAAAGAATGCATGCATGCAGCTCAGCCCCTCGGTCCTTCTTCTTCGCTCCAGGGCCCAGTCTATGAAATGGAGTTCCACATATTCAGGGTGGGTCTTCCCACCTCAACCCAGTAAGAAAAGCCCTTACGGGCATGCTCAAATGAGTCTAGATTTTTGTCATGTTGATAATTAATGATGACCGTCATGCCCCACGTGTGTCCTGCTAAACCACGGTGGCCAAAACAGAGATGAAGAAAGAAAAGATGAAGCATGGAACAAGAAGCCAGGAAAGAAGGAAGAGCAAGGAGATGAGGAGCAAGAACGGCTACTCCGGTGTGGGGAAGGGCTCTTGTGGGTGGTCGCAGCTCCAAAGCTGGGAGCTCTCATGGATGATCCCAGCTCCACAGCTGGAAATCCCAGGGAGGGTTAGCAGGCCATCCCAGGGCAGGTGTGCACCTTGCATTTCAGCCATAAAATGCTTCCTCTATTTCTTTAACAATCAGCTTCTACCCATCCTATTTGCCTTTTCAATTCAAATCTCAAAAATTACAGCCATTGCCGGGCGTGGTGGCGCACGCCTTTAGTCCTAGCACTTGGGAGGCAGAGGCAGGATGATCTTTGTGAATTCAAGACCAGCCTGGTCTACAGAGTGAGTTCCAGGTCAGCTGGGGCTACAGGGAGACCTGTCTTGAAAATACCAAAAAAAAAAAAAAAAACATTCAGTCTTGGACTGGACTGGCGCACTCCAGGAAGTATTTATTTTAAAAAATATCAGGCTGGAGAGATGGCCTAGCGGTTGGGAGCGCCGACCGCTCTTGCAGAGGACCCGGGTTCGATCCCCAGCACCCACATGGCGGCTGAGAACCGTCTGAAGCTCCAATTCCAGGAGAACTCCAGTTCCAGGGGAATCCGAGACCCACTTCTGAACTCCGCGGCGTTGCACGACACGGGTGCACAGACTTGCATGCAGACAGTACATTCATACACATACAGAAATAAATAAAATTAATTTAAAAAAAAAATAAAAAAAATAAAAAAAATAAAAAATATCATTTTTATTTATTTTTATATAAAATATTTTATGCATGTTTTGTGTATTTCATACATCATTTCTCAGTCCAGTTTAGACACATTCCTCTTTCCAAGTCCCCCACCCAACCCCAGTTCATGCATTCTGCCATACATGTCTTGTATCTTTTTCTCAGTCTTTTAAAAGTTTTTCTCTGCAAAGATTTATTGTTTGGGGCAGAAGTTAACTGTTTCAGTCAGTTCTTTGACCCAGTCTTTTTGTCATTGTTGTTTTATCATTTTTATTTTATGTGTATGAGTGTATTGTCTGCATGGAGGTCAGTGCACCCATGTTGTGAAACACCCATGAAGGTCAGAAGAGGGCATCAGATCCCCTGGAATTGGAGTAATGGATGGTTGTTAGCAGCTGGGTACTCTGCAAGGACAACCAGTGCTCTTAACCACTGAGTTATCTCTCCAACCTTGAAAGTATGTATTTATTTATTGCTTACATACGAGGCGGAGGAGTGCTCAACTTTGTGGAGTCAATTCTCTCTCTCTTCACATGGGTTCTAGGCAGCTGACTCACAGCATCAGGCTTTCATGGCAAGTGCCTGTACCCACTGAGCCATCTCACCAGTACCCAGCAAGTGTTTTGATAATCACACCGAATGCTACAGACAGACATGCGCTTCTCCATGTGTCGGGCTCCTGGGCCACTCTGCTGTTTGGGTGTTTTCTGGCTCTTGTGTGTTACCTACTTGTCCTTTGAATGCATGTGAGTGTGTGACACCAACTTACGCCTGCATGCCCTGCATCCTCTATTGTTTTGCGTGCATATGCTTCAACCAGCAGCAAATCATGATGTCACTGACGGCCGGAGCTCTCTGCAGATGTGCTTCTCTGCTGCTCTGCCTTGCCGCATCTGCCACAGAAATCATAGGGATACTAGCTTCCTTTGCTGAGCTCCTAACATGCCAGGGCCTGTTCTAAACACTTGACATATGATCGCACATTTAATCCTAACACGAAGTAGGACAGATGAAGAAACTGTGGCACACGGCAGTTAGCTTATCCAAATGTCTCCGTGGGAATCCCAAGGCTCTGATCCCTTTTCACTTGTGCACAATCCACTCCCAGATACAGTCCCTGCTGTCAGCTGTGGGCATCTATTGAGGGTACATCAGGCAAACGTCATAGGAGACGCCTCTTAGTTCCTGTGCTAACACGTGAAAAGACCATGCGTGTCCATCTGTTATTACCCAGAGGACCCTCCTTCATATATCTTTTCTCCAGGAGCCAATCAGGGATCTTGTATCTTCTAAAGATAGTTTAGGAAAAGGATTGAGCAAGATTACAGAACATCTTTAAGGCAAAGCAGTAGCTTGCTTTCTGAAGGCTTGGGATATGCTAGGTTTTTTTCTATGATGTTGTTGAGCCCTGTAGTAATGTAATACACCAGGTCTGAACCATTTCCTCAGAGAGTCTAAAAGTTTGTAATAGAAAAGCATTTGGAATTGCTTTTGAATGCCAAGTATTTAAAATCCCCAACATAATGACTTATTAATAAAGCACTCCATGGCTCATAAATCAATGTTATTAACAAATCCTATTTAATCAGTCAGGATAATCTGATTAACTGGAATAAGAGAGGCATCTAAGATCTCCAATAATTTGCTGAACTTGCACCACACTAAAGTTTGTCTCTCCTACAAACCAAAGAAAACTATTTTTGGAATATGTATTTGTGCATGAAAAGTACACCCCAGGCCCACACCTTCCCCTTGACTTCCCCACACTCCTCCGCAATGTCACCAGGGGCCCTCGCTCAGTTCCTGCTATCAGGGACCTCAGTTTCTCTGCCTTCCATGCACTCAAGTCAAAAAGCTGTGCAGCTTCCTCTGCCACCCCCCCCTCCCCCAGGCTGTGCTGGCAGGCAGAACACAGTGGACCTAGAAGCAGCCTTTCTGAACCACAGCATAGAGAAGTGAACAACCCTAGGTTGTTACCTGTACTATTCCTGGGACCACCACCTGGGGTCTCCAATTTTGGGATACCACAGGAAGATGGGTGTGAGCCTTCAAAAGTCAGAGCAGGTCAGGGTACTGTTCCCAGCCCTCCAGACCCTGTGGTCTGCTGATCAGCTCTCTAGCAGTTTCCTGAGATCAAGAAAACAACTGCTTTACTCAAGCCTCAGTTGAGTCAGTAACTAGGGGCTGGAATGAAGAGAATCAAGTATAAAATTTACGTCTACATCATGATAAAACTCCCTAAGGAGGGGCCGAAGAGATGACTTAGTGGTTAAGAGCACTGATTGCTCTTGCAGAGGACTTGGGTTTGATTCCCAGCACCCGCATGGTGGCTAACATCTGTCCATAACTCCAGTTCCAGGGGAATCCAACAACCTCTTCTGACCTCCGTAGGCATTCATGACATGGGTGCACTTATATGCAGGTAGGCAACATATTCATACCCGTAAAATAAAAATAATAGATGTTTTTGTTTTTTAATTTTTTTTTGAGACAGGGTCTCCCTATAGTCCCAGTTGGCCTGGAACTCACTCTGTAGACTGGGCTGGTCCTGAACTCACAGAGATCCTCCTGCCTCTGCCTCCCAAGGGCTAGGATGAAAGGCTCGCACCACCAGGACCGGCTTAAAGACGGTTCTTAGCTGCCACGTGGGTACTGAGAACCGAACCTGAGTCCTCTGCAAGAGCAGTCAGTGCTCTTAACTGCTGAGCCATCTCTTCAGCCCGGATAAAATGTTTTTTAAAGCAATTCCCTAAGGAGTGTAGTGCTAGGTGTGTAGCTTGATGCACGACGCCCTGGGACAGATCGTCAACAAGCCGCCTCCCCAGATTCACTTCTGTGTCTCTGCTGTTACCATTTACCACAACCCCTTGCCTTCCCTCCGCCTTTCAGCTGGCTCGGACCACGGCATGCTCTCTTCACCCTTGGCTTCTGCTCCGCCCCTGACCGGTAGTAGAATGGCCTCCCCGTCACAGCAGGACTGGACGGGCTCAGTGAGGAGGGCCTGGGTGTCCCATCCTACCCAGGACCTGTCTTCTTTGATTCCTCTTCAAATTTCAGGCTATAGCTATGACAGATTGGTCTATGGAATTTTTGTTCCTGAACTCTGTGAGTCAGCTGGAAAACATGCATCAAATCCAGGTTCTTTATGACCTGTCCCCGAGGTTGAGGAACCATGTACAGAAAGCATGGGTCTTTTCATCTTGGGAGACGGGTGCAGTGTACTGGTTCAGCATAGTCGGTGCTAAATTAGCAGCATGACAAAGATGTGATAGCATTAGGAAGCTGAGGTAGTGAATGCCCACGACAGCAGGGCAAAGGAGGATCTGGACAGCTCCGTTAGTGTGTGTGAGCACTTACACTCTCTCTCTCTCTCTCTCTCTCTCTCTCTCTCTCTCTCTCTCTCTCTCTCTCTCTCTCTCTCGTCTCTCTCTCTACTCTCTCTCTCTCTCATCACCAGCCCCTGTATGCCCTGCTGGGATCCGAACAGCCCCTGAGAGGTAACAGTAACTCTCCTAAACACTGCCACCATGTGGCCACATGGAGATATGACAAGAAGTGGCCCTGACGGCAAACTCCTCTCAGTCACCTTCTAATGCTACATCCAACTCCCAGTCTATCTCAGTAACCATGAACATGAGTTACTATGTTCACAAGCAAGTCCATGAGCAGAACCAGCAGGTGGGAGCCTACCCATGAAGTTCCACATCCTCAGGACATTTCTCAACGGGCAGCTTTGGGGTGCACTTACAACCAGTCACATCTTCAGAAAGTGCTGGTCTTGAGGAAGGTTTGGAGAATTTCTCAGAAGCTCTGCCTCTTTTCCAGGCCAGATTCGTGACAACATTGCATGTGGTTAAGATTGGAACAACAGGCCGGGTTTGGTGGCTCATGCCTTTAATTCTAGCACTCAGGAGGCAGAGCAAGGATCAGGAGTTCAGGCGTTCGTAGGAGACCAGCCTGGGTCTACATAGTGAGTTTCAGGACAGTTTTGGGGCTACGTGAGTCCCTGTCTCAAAAAAAAAAAAAAAAAAAAAAAAAAAAAAAAAGGAAAAAAAAAAGATTGGAACACAGATTTCTAGAAATTTCTATCAAGCCCTTGTACCTGGGAGCCTTTCTGTTAGCACAACAAGCTGGTAGTGCTAAGAGAGGGTCAAGTGGAAAGGCTGGAATCAGCTCCCCTCCTGATGGAGTAAGAAACTGTCACCTGAGTAGGTTCCTAGAACTGGCCCAGGCAGCTCAATGGGCTCCGGGCTCTAACGGGATGCCTGACCTACTCTGGCAACTCAATAGGTGAGGGTAGTCACCCGGGTCACTGCATTCTCTATGGTGCCATCGTAATCTGGTTTAGGTAGCCCGTCAATCCAGATTCTTACGTCTGTGGTGGAGTCAGGTTTCTTTGCTGTGGATCATTTGTTCCACTTACATAAACGGAAAAAAAAATGGATAGGGCATGCGTTTGCTTGGCCAAGCCTTCTGCTTGTTACACAAAGTGGCAGCACATGACTGCAGTTGCAAGTCTATTAGATTAACTATCGAGGAACGAGGAAGAGGGCCATGCCAACATTTGCACTACTAATGATAATGACAGAAATGCTTCCATTACACCAAGCTTTTCTGCATTATGTACAAACTGTGAGATACAGAGTCATTATTTGGTTGGGAACTGGGATTCAATTGAAATTAACTAGAATAGAGAAAAATAGGGAGTAATTTGTTTTAAAATATAATTTTTTTTGAGACAGGGTATCCCTGCAGCCACAGGCTAGACTAGTACTTACTATGTAGACCAGGGTGTCTCTTCCTCTCAAGTGCTGGGACTAAAGGCATGTGCCACCACACCCAGCTAAGATCTGTTATTTTTCTTTTTTTAATATATTTTTATTGTTATTAAACTTTTTAGATCTGTTATTTTTCTATCCTTGAGTAAAACCAACTGGGAAGAATAAAAAGAAAACCATCCTCCTTCTCTCTCATCTAACAGAATTAAGATAAGAATCAGACCATAACTGTAACTCCAATATTTATTTGATTAAATGCACATTTGTTGACTACCTCTAGGGACACTGCACAGATTTGAACATTGTGGACGCTAATAACCTACACAAGTATCTTCCTGCAGCCATGTTTATGCCTTGCAGACCCTACATCACTTATTTGCTATAGATGCAAAAAGAAATCGTTCCAAGCCTGGCCGTCTAGAGGCATTGGGGAAGAAAGAAATGTAAAAAGATTCTCTTGTGACTCACAATACTTTGACAACTGAAGACCAGAATGGAGAGGGGCACCTTACAGAAGAGATGGCTTCAGCGTAGCTTTATGAAACAGGAAAATACATTTGGAGAAAGGCATCCAGCTTAGATTCTCTAGAATAAATAAGGAGATCTCCGGAGTAACCAGTTTGGAGTAATAGTATAAAAACTTGTGACGGGGCTAGAGAGATGGCTCAGGTGTTAAGAGCACTGACTTAGCCAGGCGTGGTGGCGCATGCCCTTAATCCTAGCACTTGGGAGGCAGAGGCAGGAAGATCTTTGTGAGTTCAAGGCCAGCCTGGTCTACAGAGTGAGTTCCAGGACAGCTGAGGCTACAGGGAGACCCTGTCTCAAAAAGACCAAAAAAAAAGCACTGACTGTTCTTGCAGAGGACCCGTGTTCAGTTCTTAGCACCTACATGGCAGCAAGTAACCTTCTGTAACTCCAGTTCCAGGGGATCTGACACCCTCTACTGGCCTTCAAGGGCATTGAATGGCACAGGTACACTTACATACATAACAGGCAATACACTCTTACACATAAAATAAAATTTTAAAAAATTTTTTATCTCAGCCATGTTAGAACCTGTAGACCTCAAGCAAGTGAAATAATAGAATTAATAGAATTGCAAAGGTGTTGAGAGAGCTGAAAAGACGAGATGGTAAAGCTTCCTTGGGGTGAACCCATCACAAGACTATAACATCCACAGGGCCAGAGTCTAAGTGCTGGGATGTAGGAAGATCCGGTTTGAATTGGGGGCTAGTTCTCAGCTAGCACCCCTCAGGGCACTGCATGGCTGAGGGTCTGACCCCGCCCCAAGAAGGAGCAAACAATGTGCTCTAGCTGGGTGACGCTGGGTAGGGCAACAGTGTGCAGTGGCACAGAGGTGGGGGGCCTATGATTGGCTCTGGGAACTGATGTCATTTGGTTTATAAAAACAGGCTATAGCAAAGAATAAATATGAATTTCCCAGTAACATCATCATGGAATTCCCGGCTGTCATTTTTCTTTTTTTAGTTTTTATCAAGCGCGTTTCATACAACATTTCTTAATCAAATTTAGACTCATTCCCCCATCCATGCCCACCCCTCATGCCCCCCTCCCCATCAGAGCTCATGGATTCTGTCATACACAAGTCCTGTCTTGCATCTTTTTCTCAGTCTTTTATAACCTTTTCAGTGCACAGGTAACTGTTTTGGTCAGTTCTTTGAATAGGTTTCTCTCTCTTTTTTTTTTGTTCCCATTTGATTTTATATTATTTCAAAATATGCATATATACACTCCACACATAAATCAAAATTACAAAATCTGAAAATAAACTATAGGTTAATTCCAAAGCACATTTAGAGATTCACATTTTAACAGTAAAGTTGCATGCAAGTAAAAAGAAATATAACTTTACATTCTCTCTCTTTTTCTAGAATATGAATATTAATATTCCTATATGATAGCACACACCATAGGATTACATAAGGACAAATTATGAATGGTTGTAGCATGTATCAATAAAAAGAGAAAATATTATTTTACAAAATATTTTAACTGTTAAATATAATCTTTTTTTTTTTAACCAAAAGATGTCATGTTTTCCCCAAGGAAGTGCTTGAAGGTTCCTCCTTGGCAAACCCAAACAACCATCAATCCTGCACCTGTGCTCCACACTGGGATCCCTCCCTGCCATGGTCACCCAAATGAGGTCCAGCAAGAGTGTGTCCTGTCTTGGTCTTCCTGCACTGGCCTCCATGACTTAGCCTGGGTAGTCAAACAATGGCAGTCTACACTCTGAAGAGGCTGAAATCCCAATTGCCATTCTACAAGCTGGAAATCTTAGTAGTCCCCATCTGGCATTGAAGGTTTGAAGGATTCTCAAGTTTTATATCTGAAATACAATTTCTCAGACCTTATTGATTTTTTAATTATTTATTTATTTATGCATATGAATGTACTCTCTGCATGCAGGTCTGTGCACCCATGTCGTGCAATGCTGCGGAGGTCAGAAGAGGGGGTCGGATTCCCCTGGAACTGGAGTTCTCCTGGAATTGGAGTTACAGACAGTTCTCGGCTGCCATGTGGGTGCTGGGGATCAAACCCGGGTCCTCTGCAAGAGCAGACAGCGCTCTTAACCACTAGGCTATCTCTCCAGCCCCCCTTATTGATTTTTAATAAATTATTGTGCACATCAGGCCAAGGTAGGCCTGCATTTTGTTCGGGTGGCCAGTGGGTTGGAAAGAGGTCCTCCACCAATCTGGGTAGCTGATGTTGTGAGTGGATATAGGCTGAAGATAGGCCAATAGCCATCAGTCTGGAAATTCCTGTCCAGGGTTCAGCAGTCTCTGGGCAGGTGGGAAGTCACAGCCAAGAGTAGAACACGTGTCGTGTGGGTCCAGGCTAAGGGCCTGAGTTGGAAGTACCACCCAGGCCAGGCTACAGGAAGTAGCCAGCTGGTCTCTGTACCAAGAGGCCAGCTCCCTTCCAGCAGCTGCTGGAAGGTGCTGTGTCCCCCTCCCCTTAACAGGGCTGCATGGTCCCTGTTCAGCACAAAAAGAAAGCTTCCTACACTGGGAGTGCCCTGGGTGGGGTGAGGGGTGGATCCCTTGTGACTACTGCCCAGTGAGAGATGGGTTCACAGAGCCTTTTCTAAGGGAGCTGTAAACACAAAGGACACTGCAGTTGGGTCAGAAGGTAAACAGTGGCTTCTGCCACCTGTCCTCCAGTCTCTCTCCAGGGGTGCTGGCCAACACAATGAGCTCTTTGGCAAAGGAAGGGCAGGGAGCAACCAAGCAAGGAACTGTATAGTCGGTTTAGAGGACTGGGATTCACTCAGCATAGCTGGGGCTTAGGCAAATGTAATGACCATTGGAGGACGGCAGGAAGACTCCTTAATTGGCTATGTACCTTGTATAAAGATGGCAACCAGATGATATCTCAAAAGATATCCACGTCCTGATCCCTAAAGTACTTAAAGGTTTACCTTCAGTGGCCAAAGGACTTTGCAGACATTACTAAGTGTCTTGAAATGGGAACTTCACCATGCATTATCCAGATGGACCCCATGTAATCACAGGGCTCCTTACAGGTGGGAGCAGAGTGGAGTGAGAGACAGAGAAAGAGAGATATGACAACAGAAGCAGAGTTTGGAATGATGTACTTTAAAGCTGGAGGGAGAGGCCACAACCCAGGAACACAGCCTGGAAAAGGTGGAAAAGGTGGAGAAACAGGTTCTTCCCCAAAAAGTCAGAAGGAAGCAGACTTACCATCAGCTTGATTTAAGCCTGTTGAAACAGACCAAACATGTCCAGATAACAGAACTGTAAGAGGATGAAACTGCTGTATTGTGGCATGAAGTTTATAGTAATGTGTTATAGTATCAGTAAGAAACCAGTAAAGTACATTAGACTAAGTGGGCCAAGTGAATAAATGATACTGACTACTCCTATGCAGTCTTTCCTGTGTGGGAAAATTCAATTAAGTTAGGTATGAATTGGCTAGCATTCTAACCAATGGGACCTTCCTGGCCATGCCCATGGCCATCCCATGAGGATGTAGTGACGCAAAGGTCTAGGATTTGGCCCTGGGATATGAGTCACACTAGGTATAAAGCATGAATAATGCTGTCTCTGTATTTGGATACCGTATGATATCATGTGGTGTGTTTTCCCTCACATATTTTCTACATGGCTCACCATGGGAATAAATGGGACGACCCACATTCCCAGATACACAAAATGTAGGTCATCCCCCAAGCTCCCCAAGAGACAAGGTTGCAATGGATTTGTGGGCTGGGGTGCTGTGTATTGTACTTTTTGAGTCACTAAGACCCACTACCCAGTGTTCGCTTAGCACAGGCACTCCTCGTAGTAACTGTTTCAAAGATGGTTTCTAGTATTCATCTCCTTGTATAGTCAGTCCTCTGACCTTCAGTGTAGGTGCATCTAGGGACTTGCCTGTAGTCAACAGGACCAGATAGGTGGGTCAAGAGCAATAGCACACGGGAGGTCAAGAATCAGAAGGAAACCTGGACGATCAGAAGTTCCAAGCTAGACTGGGCTACAAGTTCGAGATCAAACTGGCCTATCCAAAAGACCTGATCCAAAAGAGGGGGAGAATAATAATAATAATAATAATAATAACAGGAGGTTACCTGCAAGATTATGTCATGACCATTTCTTGTTTACTATCACTTCAGACAATCAACTTATAAAGAGAAAAGAGTGTTTTGGCTCATAGGTTCCAAAGTTCAAGCCCATAATCAGGTAAACACTTTACAACATGTGGACAGGTAGCACATTATGGTTAGACAGATGGCAGAGCAAAGTCACTCATGGCTGGGAAGCGGAGAGGAAGAAATCAGAGTCCCACTGTCCCTTTTGAGGTATGGACCCAGTGAGCTAAAAGGGTCCCACTAGCCCCAGTCTTAAAGACACACCATCTCCCAATAGTGCTGCCTTGGGACCAAGCCTTTGATGCACAGGCCTTGGTGAACATTCCAGATCTAAGTTCTGAATTTACACATCCTTCCTCTATCTTTCCTTCTCCTCTTCCTCCCCATCCTCCTCCTCTTCCTTCTCCTCTTCCTCCCCATCCTCCTCCTCTTCCTTCTCCTCTTCCTCCCCATCTTCCTCCTCTTCCTTCTCCTCTTCCTCCCCATCTTCCTCCTCTTCCTTCTCCTCTTCCTCCCCATCTTCCTCCTCTTCCTTCTCCTCTTCCTCTCCCCTCTCATTTGGAAGACCCTTCATCCCCTCATGCGGCTTAGGCAAGGAAGGACAGCATTTATTTGACTTGTGCTCCTCTCCTGGTTCAGGCTGTCTTCCTGAGGCAGCCCACAGCATCTTCCCAGGAGACTGGGGAAGAACCTAGGTGGAAGCAGACTCCATGGCCTCCCTGGCCTCCCTGGCAGAACTCCAGGTCTTGGTAAGAACACTTTTATTTGTGTAAAAAACTAGACCATGGATTATTTATTTACACTCAAGAAATATTGAAGAACGGAAAAACCAAAACCAGCAGGAATTAAGATGAAGAAATTCTGGGTGGTAAGGAAGATTCTTCAACGGTTTCACAAGCAGAGCTGAGCCGTCTGGGAACAGATCCCCCCTTTCTCAGTGCCGTGCTGTTTTCTGAGTCCCTGGCTTCAAGGCCCCTCCTGTCTTCCTTGCAGCTGCTGTGCCAGGGTGGACTGTACCCTCAGACTGTGACCAGAACAAACTCCCCCTTCAACTGCTTTGGCCAGGTATTTTGAAGCTGTAATGAGAAAAATCATACACCATTTTCAACTAACTCTGAGAAGAGGTCCAGTAATGATTGGATATGAAAATGGTCTGCATGGTTGGCAGGCTGACGGCCAGCAAATGGGTCTGTGGCCAGGCCCGCAGTTGGAGGAACCTGCAGAGGATTCCCCCCGGAATCTCATTCTCTGTCCTCAGCACCTGCAGGGGCCATCCAAATCCAATCATGCAGCATCGACCTCTATTTGCCTGGGAATGTGTGGATTCTACACTCTAAAAGTTGCTGCTTGGGGTCACTTGTCATAGCAGAGTTCTGTGGCTTGGAATCCTAGGTGAGACTTAGAGGGCTTTTGATTATCCTCGGGGTCTCTCCTAGGCTGCATGTGGCCTTGGACAGAAGGTGCAGCTTCAGCTCTGTTGGGGAGGACTTGTGTCCCACCTCACTAGGGAGTCCACTCCTCACGAGCTGAGGCATGGAGCTTTAGTATCTTGCTGCCTATTCGTCAGAGGCCTCCTTCCATTCCTAGCTCTGTAGGCCCTCTGTAGGCCCTCTGTAGGCCCTCTGTAGGACAGCCCTCACCATGGCAAGGGGACCAGGGACAGAGCTGTCTGAAGCCTACTCACAGACACACCATCCCATCACCTTTGTTCATTCTCCTCACTCATTAGAAATGCCATTCATTAAGAAAGAACAGCCACTAAATCCGGCCTATACTCTGGAGATAGGAGCAGGAACCATCTCTATGCCTATGTCAGGGGTATGAGAATTGTCCATGAAAGCCGCAGGGGCCCCTAAACAGAGATTGACTCTAAGGCATAGGGGCATCTGCCTCAGAAATAATTTCATGATGTCATAGTCTTCCTTGTTAATGGGAATCATTACCATTGTTTTCAAAGAAGGCTTAGAGGGGCTGGAGAGATGGCCTAGTGGTTGAGAGTTCCAACTGCTCTTGCAGAGGACCCAGGTTCAATCCCCAGCACCCACATGGCGGCTGAGAACCATCTTTAACTCCAGTTCCAGGGGAATCTGATGTCCTCTTCTGACCTCCGCAGCATTGCATGACACGGGTGCACAGACCTACATGCAGATGGCACATTCATACACATAAGAAATAAATAAAATTTAAAAAAATCTTAAAACAAAGAAGGCTTAAAGCACAATATTATTACTAAAAATGGGAGCAGCTTATCACTGGGGCCGACTGGGAAGGGCCCTTCATTCTTAGTCTGAAACAGGTGATGACAGGCAGGCACTGTGCTAAGTTCCAGAGAAACAGCATCGAATTCAGAGTGGTCTCACCCTCAAGGAAGTGACCATCTGCTTGGAGAGAAACAAAGAGAAAGGAAATGATACAAGGATTGAAGAGCGACAGAGCAATGAAAAAAAGGAAAGAAAGAAAGAAAGAAAAACCACTGTGCTAGACGTAAGAACCTCACCAGGCCCATGGGGACACAGGCTGAAGGGGACGTGCTGACTTGGGGTACCCAGGCATCTCATTCCAGCCGTGTTGGGGAAGGTGATTACTCTCCGTCCCTGTATGATCACCAACATCCCTCCCATCCATCTTGCGATTAGACACTGTCCAGTGGAGTAGGTTTTAGCAGGGACACTCAACTCTCCCCTGGGCCCTGGAGCAAGATAAAAACAAAGGGGCAACTGGGTGGGCATGGTGGTGCAGACTGTAATCCCAGCCCTCGGGAGGCAGAGGCTAGACTGGGCTACAGAATGAGTTCTAGGACAGCTGGGGCCACAGGGAGACCCTGACTCAAAAAGACCAAAATATTAATTAATTAATTAATTAATTAATTAATTAAAATAAATAAAGGAGGCAAAGTAAGAAAGAGCATGGTGGCAGAAACCAGCTATGTTAATCAGCCTTTCATTGCTGTGACAAAATTATCTGGGCATGGTGGGGCACATCTTTAATCCCAGCACTCAGGAGGCAGAGGCAGGTGGATTTCTGTGAGTTCAAGACCAGCCCGGTCTATATAGAGAGCTCCAGACCACCCAGGGATACGTAGTGGGACTCTATCTCAAAAACAAAATCAACAAGAAAAATGAAGGTGGAAAGGTTTGTTTTGAGCAAGATTTCAGAACATGATCAGCTGGCGTTACGGCTTTCAGGACTGAGCAAGGGAGAACCAGCTTGGGGCTGATCATATCATGCAAGTCAGGAAGGAGAGCGAAAGAGACAGAGACACCTAGGGTAAGATATATCCACCCAGATTGTGCCCTCCAGTGACCCCTATCTCTGGAAGTTTCCATCACCTCCCAATAATGACATCATATTATACATAACTCTATTAATACAGTGATCCACTGGTTTGGTCAGAGCCCTGACGATCCAGTCACCTTTAGCTCCCACACGTGAGCCTTTAGGGAGACACTCCCCATGCAAATCATGATGCTAACACACCCCTGATGACAACTCCCCATCTGCCCATCAGTCAGTGCCCAGCTCTCCAAGGATTCTGCGGATTTGCCTCATCAGCATACCACAAATGCCCTCGGGGTCAACAACCCCAACCAGGAGAGCAGCTTTTCCCCTTGATTTGTTTAAGAAAGATTTCCTGAGGTTGAACCCTGGACAGGAGAATGAAGTCCACACCTGAAGAAGAACATCACTGCCTCTTTCCAGCCTCTTATCCACCCAAAGTAAATGGCGGGGGGGGGGGGTCTCCAAAGGAGCAAGAACAGGAAATGGAATCCCAGAAGTTAAGGCAAAGCCAGGGCACTTGTTCCCGCCCAGGTCAGGGTGGGATTCCCCACACTGCTCCCCGTCTCCCTTTCCCTACTTTTCCTGCTGTTGGTTTCATCTTTTCCTTTTATTCTTTCACTCTCCTTATGTTCTTTTTTGTTTTGAAAATAATCTTTCACTAATCACTTTCTCCAGGGAAGTTAGTAAATGAACAATAACTAGTATCAGATGAATGGTATTCAGTGATTAAATAATATTGATGACAATTTCAGTACTGTCACTGCTGGTAGATGGGGACAGAGTCTTGGACAGAAGGAATAGGATCACCCAGCCACTCCATATGTACCTCTGCCCCTCCAAACCTTTCAAGGGAAGGAGGAGACCCCAATTTACAGATGGAGAAGCACATTAAGCATCTCTTCCTCTGTCACACGCACGTGCTCTAATCCCCTGCTCCCTCTTCTGAGCAGCTGGCCTTCCTTAGCAACAGTCTACCCACCTTCAGCCTCTGTGCTGCTGACCAGTGACTGGAAACCAGCATCCGGGATGATCGCACACTGTTCTGGGTCTGGTACCCACCCCACTCCTGTGTCCTTGCACCCCACTTCACCCTCTAACTTCTCACCCTATCTTGTCCTCTCCCTCAGGCAGGTGATCACCCCAGGCCCATCCACCCCCCTTCGTTATCACAGAAGCAGACTTGCTCCTGTCTGCTCTCTCAGCTGGGCTAGCCCCAGCTATTTTTTTCCCAATGTTGCATCACCCATTTCCCTCTCTCTCAGATCATCCCATCGCATCCAGGCATGCCACTCTCCCTCCCCTCCCGTCTGAAGCCCACTTCCCATACAGCCCCACACATATATGTCTAGCTTTTTTTTCTCCTCTGAGATAAAGTCACTACTGTAGCAAAGATCTGGAGCTACAGTCCTGCTTCGGCCTCCTGAGTAGTGGGATCACAAGTCTGTACCTCCAGGCCTAGCTCTCCGCTGCCTAGATGTCAAGACTTGAGCAAGCTGTGCCTGTCCTCGACAGCCAGCTCCCTGTTGCTGTTCCCCTAATGGGCCCACTAGAAAAGAGCTTTCCTCCACATGTCACCAAAACTGCTAAGGCTACCAGTGACCTCACACAGCCATCCCTCAGTCGGCACCCAGCCCTGCCCTTCAACAGTGAATGCTTTCTCTTCCAGGAAACACTTCCATCTTTTTTTTTTTTTTTTTTTTTTTTTGGTATTTTTGAGGCAAAGTCTCCCTTTAGTCCCAGCTGGCCTGGAGCTCACTCTATCGATCAGGCTGGCCTTGAACTCACAGAGATCCGCCTGCCTCTGCCTCCCGAGTGCTAGGATTAAAGGCATGCACCGCCTGGCTAACACTTCCATCTTAAAAAAAAAGTTTTAAAATTTATTTTTGTGTACCTGAAAGGCCACCCTCTCCAAACCACCTGCCCATCGAGGCACCTCACACTTTGAACTGTCTCCATCTTCCCTGAACTTGCATTACCTACCCCTAAGGAAGATAATGCAGCCATCCATCAGCACCTTGAGGCTGCCCTCACCCTTGGCCTACATCCTGTCTACACATGGAGAACACAGCTGCTTCTTAAGTGCAGGAAGAGCCAGTTGTCAGCTCACTAGCTTCAAGCCCTGAGGACCACTTGTCGCCATGAGAACAATGACTTCCAGGCCACCATTCCTGCCTCTCTTTCAATTTCCAGTGCAATCAGAAGCCGAAGTCAGGGAGGAGGTGAAGAAGCAGAGGAGGTAGGTGCTGAGGATGACAGGGGAGGAGCTGAATCATCCCCTTCTTCAGGGGCTCCGTCGATTGTGTCGCCAGAGGATTTAGAGAGCTACCACAGGAACTGGGGCATATCTGGGCAGCACAGCAACACTGAGTCATTCAGCAATACAAATGAAGCGCGGCTAGGTGCTCTAACATGGGTAATTCCAGAATCATCATGTTAGATAAAAGACCGTATCTCTTCTGACTCCACTAATAACAGATGTCCTAAAAATGATTTGTGTTAGGGAGGTGGAGGGTGACTACTACCTTCTTTACTGTTTGGACTGGGGATAGAGCTCAGCGGTAAAGTGATTGCCGAGCATCCATTTGGTGCTGGGTTCAATCCCCAGTACTACAAAAAGGAAAGCAAGAGAGAGGATATAGGATGGGGAGGGGAAAGTAGAGGGAGAGGAGAGGAGGAAAGAGAAGAAGAGACAGAGAAAGAATAAAGGGGAAGAGAAAGGAAAGGCTCTGTGGATCGTTATGATGGTCAAACGGCTGAGAACACACGAACACCCGGAGGTCACGCTTTACGTAGGAGGCCTGTATGGTGTGTGTATTAGTCACTTTTCTGTTGTGATAAAATACCACGACCAAAAGAAACTTTTTTCTTTTGGAAAGAAAGTGTTAATTTTAGCATACAGTTCCAAAGGCCAAGTTCCTGAGGGCAGGAAGGCTCCATCCACACGGTGGCAGGAGCTGGAAGCTGGCTGGTCACATCCTGAGCCACACATAGGAAGCCTAGAATTCAGGAAGTGGGGCAAGGCTATGAAACCTCAGAGACCGCCCCCAGTGGAGTACTGCCTCTAGCCAGGCTCCGCTTCTGAAGGTTCCCTGTCTTCCCCAGATAGCCACCAGCTCCAGTCCAAGGCTTTCCTCATTCAAACCATCTTAAGCTGTTATTCCTTAAGGAGGCAGTGCTCACTCTGGAGGATGGTACCAGGCCAGACTGCACCAGAAGCTAATGAAGTTTCCTCTTCGGTGATCCTTATTTCTTATATGGCCCTGTGCTGGACAGCTTGACACTCCTGGGTAGAGGGAGCCTCAAGTGAAGAATTTCCTGCCTTGGACTGGCCTGTGGCCATGTCTGTGGGGAATTTTCTTGTTTACTAAGTGATGTGGGCAGTGCCACTCCTGGGGAGGTGGTCCTTGTTTGTATAAGAAAGCAAGCTGAGGACAGACCAGGGAAGCAAGCCAGTGAGCAACATTCCTGCACAGTCTCTGCTTCAGTTCCTACCTCCATATTTTTGCCCTGAGCTCCTGCCCTGAGTTCCTTAGTGATGAACTGTAACCTGGGAGATGTTAAGATAAATTAAACCTGTTCCTCTCCAGGTTGGTTTTGCTCAGTGTTTTTATCACAGCAATAGAAAGTAACTAGGACAAAGCCCCCTTCAAAAAAAAAAAAAAAAGTCATGGCTAACAAAATCATGTGTTCATTCTTTAAGTTAAGCACCCCCAGAGTGCATAAGCACTGCCATCTACATAATCCAGACCTCCCTAGAAGGACCTGCATTACTTGTAACCATGAGTGAAGTTTTTTTTTTTTTAAACAATCAGCGGTCGTCCTTTTGTGTAGAGCTAGGGCCCCAAGGAAATCTGAGCCACTGTTGTCTCTTGAGATCTCTTCTCACATTAGCCTTCAATGAAAGCACATGTGACTGCCTGGGGAATCGGATCGGAGGCTCAGGCCCTAATAATTCATAAACCGATCTGGAATTGAGAGAGAACGAGAGAGCTCCAAGTACAGTGGCCTCCTGCCTGTGTGGAAGGGGATTCTGGTATACTGACCCTTCAGCAGCTGCTCTGGAAAGAAGCTGCTCAGACGCAGCGTGAGGCTTGCTGCTTGCTTGTTTTTAACCTGTGGCTTGACCTTGAGCTTTGAAGAGCCACGCTTCTCTTTCATAGTTAAAAATTGCTGGCTCAAAAAAAAAAAAAATTGCTGGCTCTAGGCCCCTCCCCTAGGGTGCCCTGGGTTGCTGGCTTCAGGTTTGGAGAAGCAAGACTCTTCCACCTACGCCCAACAGAGTTCTAGCCCCTGTGGACCAGTCCTTCCTTGCAACCTCACAGGGGTGGGGCAGGGGCGGAAAAACAGGCAGGACGCACCTGGGCTGAGCATGGGAAGACCTGTGAACTGGGAAGACCTGTGATCTGGGAAGACCTGTGATCTGGGAAGACCTGTGATCTGGGTGAGAGCCATAAACAGTCCATAGACTTAAGCATCACATTACATAAAATGGGAAAGAATTCTGCAAAGGCAGCGTGAGGAGCCTGACTGCTTAAAGCTCCTTGTTCACCCAAGTGTGCCGCTTCCAACTCTCTGGAAAGAGCTTAGTACCAGCGAGACACTTGGCTATAAACATCACCTAAGCAGTCTCCTATCAGAGAAGTAACATCTTGGGAACGTGCGGGCTCTGTGTGAGTGTTTGTCCAGTACCAGCCGAGCCTCACGCTGTCCTGGAGAGGTCCAGCTAATTACCAAGAGCCATGGCAATTACCTACCTTGCTGGAAGCCACCTAGCCATTATGGGAAGGACAGGGATTCCTACCAGTCTCATTCTGTTCTTTGGGATGCCCTCTACCTTTTCTTGTTGGTAGGGAACATCACCTCTCTCTGGGACCTCTGATATGGACACTAATCCCATTTGCGAAGATATAGATAAGTTTTTATCCCCCACAGTTCCAGGCTTAGTCTCCAATGTAACAGTATTGAAAGGTTATAGGACCTTTGAAAGATGGGTCTAGTGGGATGTCATGGGGTCATGACCTTCCCTGAAAGGGATTAATGTTAGTCTCAACATGGAGAGGGTTGGGTCTGATGAGTGGATGAGGCTGATAGAAAAGAGTCATCCTATCCCCTCCTCACTCTTCTATTTCCTCCCTCATACTGTGGCTTCTCTACCACTCACTGACCTCCAAAAATTCTGTATTATTTCTTTTTTTGCTTTTTATTTTTATTTTTTGTATATATTTGTACAAGATTATCAAATCTAGACCCGTGGTCCCCCCCATTCCCCCACCCCACCAGAGCTCATGCATTCTACCAAACATGCTTTTCATCTCTTTCTCAGTCTTTCTCAAAATTCTCCATGTGGAAGTTGACTGTTTTGAGCAGAAGCTCACTGTTTCGGTCAGTTCTTTGATGCAGTCCTTTCTGTTGTTGTTGTTGTTGTTGTTGTTGTTGTTCCAGTATGCATCACTCCCAGCTGCTTGGACAAAAGCTCAAGGGGCTGTGCACAAGAAATACTTACAACTAGGTAATTGGCACTAGCATCCACAGATGTGGGATACCATTCTTTGTTTTTCTGGGACTGTGTTACTTCACTCAGCATGATGTCCTCTAGCTCCAGCTATTTTCCTGCAAAGTTCATGATGTCATCTTTCTTTACTGCTGCATAGAACTCCATTGTCTAGATGTACCACATTTTCTCTATCCACTCATCAGTTGAGGGGCATTTGGGTTGGTTCCAGCTCCTTGCTATTGTGAAGAGAGCTGAAATAAACATGGCCGTGCATGTATCTCTGTGGTGGGGTGAGTCTTGAGGGTACATGCCCAGGAGTGGTATGGCTGGGTCGGGTGGCAAGTTCATTCCAAGTCTTCCAAGGGTTCTCCACACTGCTTTCCATAGTGGCTGTATGAGTTTACATTCCAACCAGCAGTGGATGAGTGTTCCCCTTTCCCCATAGCCTCTCCAGCACTTGGTATCATTTGTTTTCTTGATCCTAGCCAGTCTTATTGGAGTAAGATGATATCTTAGAGTGGTTTTGATTTGCATTTCCTTAATGATTAATGATGTTGAACACTTCTTAAGATGTTTCTCAGCCATCTCTAATTCCTCACTTGTGAAGTCTCTGTTCAGCTCTTTGCTCCATCTATTGAGTGGGTCATTTGTTTTCTTTCTTCTTTGTTTTTTGAGTAGTTTATATATTCTGGAAATCAATGCTTTGTCAGATGTTTCTGTGGTGAAGGATTCCTCCCATTCTGTGAGATTTCTCTTAATTTCCTTGATTTTTCTTTTGATATACAGAAGCTTTTGAGTTAAATGAGGTCCCGTTTGTCAATTGTCGACCTTAATTTTTGCGCAGCTGCTGTCTGATTTAGGAAGTCTTTTCCTACGCCTATGTCTTGTAGTCTGCTGCCAATTTTTTCTTCTATCGCCTTCAGAGTTTGGGGTTTCATGTTGAGGTCTTTAATCCACCTGGAGTTGACTTTTGTACAGGGCAAGAGGTAGGGGTTTAATTTCATTCTTCTACAAGTGGTGATCCAGTTTTGCCAACACCACTTGCTGAAGATGCTGTCTTTTCTCCATTGTGTCTTCTTGGCCCCTTTGTCAAATATGAGATGGCTGAAATTGTATGTGCTCAAGTTTGGATCTTCAGTTTTGTTCCATTGGTCAACAAGTCTGTTTTTGTGCCAGTACCAGGCTGTTTTTATGACTATAGCCCTGTAGTATAGTTTGAAGTCTGGTATAGAGATCCCCCCCACCCCGTGTAGCTCTTTTCACTCAGGGTTGTTTTGGCTATTCGGGGTCTTTTGTTTTTCCAAATGAAATTAAGGACTTTTTTTCCCAAGCCTGTGAAGAAACTCTTGGGGATTTTTAATTGGGATTGCGTTAAATCTGTACAAGAGTTTGGGTAGAATGGACGTTTTTACAATGTTAATTTTCCCAATCCATGAGCATAGGAGGGTTTTTTTTTGTATTATTTTTAATCACGTACATGTGTCTGTCTGCATGTGGGATGTGCATGTGTGAGTGCAGTGCCTTCAGAGGCCACAGAGGGCATCAGACCTTTTGGAGCTACAGTCATATGAAGTTGTGGGCCACTTGATATGGGTGCTGGAAGTAGAATCAAGGTCCTCTGAAGAGCAGTAAGCATGTTTACCCACTGAACTACCTGTCCAGCCCCATGTGTTGATGTTTTCAAACCTGTGTTCTTCAAATTTAATCTATAATAACTGGATGCCATTTAAAACTCACAAACATTTTGTTTGGTCTTTTTGAGACAGGGTCTCCCTGTAGCCCCAGCTGTCCTGGAACTCACTCTGTAGACCAGGCTGGCCTTGCACTCAAAAAGATCCACCTGCCTCTGCCTCCTGAGTGCTAGAATCAAAGGTGGGCACCACCATGCTCAGCTACAAACTTTTTTTTTAAGTTTTCTTCATAAAGTATCTAGCCTCAGTGATTTTGTTATAAAAAACAGACAGGTAAGATGCCATTTATTTTATTTTATTCAACTACAAATTAATGGATGTTATGGCATTTTCATATGTGTTTATTATTATATTTTATTCATATTCATCTGTTCTAGTTTGTCTTCCATTGCTGTGACAAAACACTCTGACCAACACCAACTTGGGGAGGAAAGGGTTTATTCAGTTTACATCTCCTGGGTCACAGTTCATCACTCAGGGAGCCCAAGGCAGGAACTCAGGACAGGAACCTGGAGGCAGAAGCTGAAGCACAGGCCATGGAGGAGTGTTGCTTACTGGCTTGCTCCCCTGGCCCATGCCCAGCCTGCCCTCTTATAAGGTACACAACAACCTGCCCAGGGCGGCACTCTCTTTCGCTCTCTCTGTCTCTCTGTTTCTTTCACTCTCTTTCACTCTCTCTTTCATTCTCTTTCACTCTCTGTCTCTCTTTCACTCTCTGTTTTGCTCTCTCTGTCTCTCTGTCTGTGTGTGTGTGTGTGTGTGTGTATGCAGCTATACATGCACATATGTGTACTTGTGTGAGGCTAGAAGGTGATGTTGGGTGTCTTCCTCCATAGCCTTTCTCCCTGAACCCAAAGCTCATGGATTCAACTAGTCTGGCTAGCAAGCTTGTCCCAAGGATTCCCTGTCTCCAACTCCCCAGCACTAGGATTAGGGGCAGGCTGCCACACCCACCTGGTAATATTACGGGAGTGCTGGGGATCTCAACTCCAGTCCTCCTGAGCCATCTATCTTCCCAGCACCTCCGCTGTTCTTCTTAGTGCTACAACCCACACTTCCTCTTCTTCCTCCCCTCCTCCCTTTGTCCCTGTTATTTTTGTCCACACCCTGAAAAGGAACCTACATGTTTGTGGTCTTTCCCATTAGCATAGAAGCTACAAGAGAAGACAGAATATCATCTTCTCCACAAAATATCCCCAGAGGTCAGAACAGTGTCTAGGCACTCAGTAAATTCTTGCTGAGTGGATGAAACACAAACTTCATGCTCTCCAAGGGAGATACTTAACCAGTATTGCTATGATCCCAAATTCATTTCAACATAACACAATATTTTTAAAGAATATTTCATTGGGAGGCTGATACACAAATTGGGTGGAAATACTGCTATATACCTATACCTCCCTAGAATAAACTGCCTTTTGATGTCCAGGACAAATTGAATGAAACTGTCATAGACAGATATGGGCAGACAATTGCTTAGAATATCCAGTTACATCAAGCCAATGAATTCTTACTTAAAAAAATAATATTTCATAAAGTCTCTACAAAGTTCTTATTGAACATGACAAATTCTTCCTACTACTCAGTATGTATAAACATTTAATAACTGTTCAGCAGCAAACTAACAGGTGAATGTACACAGTCAAGACAGTCACTCAAACCTGAGAACATGAAGCCCTCTGTGAAGACAGCACAAAGCCAGTTCCCTGACAGTGAAAACCAAGCAACATATGCCTAAAACCAAGAACAGTAGGGTCCCCCTGGGGAAGATTCCAGCAGGAAAAAGAACCAACATAGTTCAGACAAAAGTATGAGGCTGGGGTCCCAGCTTGGTGGTAGAGCACTTGCCTGGCAGGCATGAGGGGAGGGGGACATAGGGAGAAGGTGTTAAAGAGTTGATGAGAAGGGGAACTTGGTAACAGTTGACATCTTTGATGAGGGAGTAGAGTAAATAGCAGGTGGAGGAAGACAGGTATTCTAATCAAAAGCTTCTACAAGTCTTAGGAGAGGGCACACTACAAACAGGAAGTCACCTGAAGGAATGCTTCCCTTGATTGACAGGTGCTCTTTGTAGAACTGCTAATGAAAATGATGACATAATGAGTCAGAGGTGTTGGGAAAGTGATGGTATCTCTTCAGGAAGAAGTTATGTAGCTCAAAAGCCTTAAAGATTACATTACGATCATTTTCAAGTATACACACACAAATCATAGAGAAGAGTATTGGAACCCCTGCCTACCACTGCCTCTCCTCTTCCATTAAGTAGTTCTCTTGGAGCCAATCCCAGGAACCATACCATTTCACTACTTTTGGACTCTTCCTCCTCACCCGCACTCTGGATCCTCCCTCCTACATCCACATACGAAAGAAAACATACAGCAGTTGTCTTTTTGAGACTGCTTATTTCACTTAGCACAGTCCATTGCTCCGTGTTTTCTTGCAAATGGCATTATTTCATTCTTCTTTCTGCCTGTTTCATTCTTCTTTCTGCCTGAATAACACTCCATTGTGTATATACATCATATTTTCTTTATCTGTTCATCTGTTGATGGACAGGCACCTAAGGCTGATTCCATAACTTGGTCATATGCATAGCAAAGTAATGAACATGGGTGTTCAGGAACCTCTCCTGTATGCTGACTTAGAGTCTTTTAGACATAGGCCCAGGAATAGTGCAGCTGGGTGATATGGTAGTTCTATTTTTTTTTTTTAATTATATGCTGGGCATGATGACACATACTTTTAATCCCAGAAACTCAGGAGGCAGAGGTAAGTGGATCTCCATGAGATCGAAGCCAGCCTAGTCCACATAAAAAGCTCCAGTCCAGAATGTAAAAATGCAAATTCATTTGAAACATTCCATATTTTTATTTATTTATATATATATATATTTTACATTTTAAGTTCAGTTACGCATGCGTTGGTCAGAGGACGATTTGCAGCATTTGGGTCTCTCCTTCCACCGTGTGCACCATAGGGATGAGTTTAGCTTTTCAGGCTTGGCACCTGACCACCCTCTTTTCGCTTTCTGAGGAAACTCCATGCTGACTTCCGCAGTGGCTATTCCCAATTTATACCACCACATTTTAATATGAATCTCTTAAAGGTGAAGACTCTGACCCAAAATTGTTATCAAAAACAAAAACCAACCACAGACCTAGAGATGTAGGTTTCAGGGAAGACTGAGCTGCATTTCCATCCCACCAAACAAAGCTAAAGTTCCCCTGAATAAAGAATTCAAGTAAGGGGCTGGAGAGATGGCTTAGGGTTTAAGAACACTTGCTGCTCTCAGGTCCTAGAGGACCTGAATTCAGTTCCCCAAACCCATGAAAAACAGCGCACAGTTGCCAGTAACTCAAATTCCAGGCACACACGTGGCATATGGCCACACAGACATACGACTCAAGAATTCAGGTAAGGAGATTGTAATGTGGGCAGTTCTCCAAAAAAAAGATGGACTTTTGACATCCAGACTTTCTCAGGCCTGAGAGCTCCAAGACTGTGAACTTGACCGGTTCTTCTGAAGGAAAGGGAGGAGCCAGAAGGCCAACCGCCCTGCCCAACCAGCCAGGCAATCTTGGCTGCATAAGGGGGGAGCCAGGGGTATATAAGAGGGTGCCAGTGCCAGTGGCCCACTCTCTCACCATTTTGTCATCTTGGGCAGAGGTCACGGAGTCTGTGTTACTACTGTGGCTGGACATGAAGGGAGGGGAATCGCTGCTCGGCCTGTAAGTGATGTTTTCCCCCATTCGCTCTGTAAGCGAGCCTAAGTAAACTCTCGAGACTCCCCCAGACTGTAGTTCAGAGCCTACCGACAGCAGGCGGTAGGGGTGGGACACCATGTGTGTGGGTCCCTCCCGGAGGAATCTCTGCAACAGAGACACATTCTGCACTCTTAGAATCTGCACTGGCCAGCCTGGCTGCCTGTTGTCAGCCTGTTTCTCCTCATCTGCTCCTGTAGGATTTCAAGGCCACTTGGTGGCAAAGTAGTAATACTGAACAGGGGCTGTTGGCGAGGGCTCAGTCAGCTGCATCACGTATCTCTGTGCCGTCATGGACACGGCTCTGAACTTGGAAGTCTAATCTAAAGGAGGAAGGAAATGGTGTCACCTTTACAGGGTTTCTATGAGGCCTGACTGAGCTAATGCTGCATTCTCTCCGTGAAGCAATTAGCACACAGGCCTACCACATATAACTCCTGTTACCATTGGAAAGTGTGCTGGGTGGGGTGTCAAAACAGGATTAAGAGCTACGGTTTTCTAAGACATCTAAGATATTCTGTTTCAAGCCAAGCACTAAGAGCTCTGGGCACATTTCGATTGTTGATTTTGAATATCTGCATGTTTTGAACTCCACTGAAATAACCAGTAGATAGTATTTGGGCTTCAGTCTGGCTTGCTATTGAACAGCGTGTGACTCCTTATTGTAATGCCAATTTGGGTGTCTTAGCTGGTAAGATTTTTTTTTTTAATGAGTTGAATCCTAGTAAAAAGCCTCATATGGAAAAAAACAGCCAATGTGGAAGAAAAGAGCACAGTCAAAGGGCTGTGTGGGGGCAGCAAATCTGTACGTCCTTGTTACTGACAAGACAAGGGAAAGGAACAAATGAATTAAAGACGGGTGAAGGCAGTGAGAATAACGGGAAAAAGTCAAGAGGGAAGTCCAAGACTCAGATAAGAGAAGAAAAAGACTAAGACAACAGATTATGTCTAAAAGGGTAAAGGAGAGGCTGGAGAGAGATAGCTCAGCGGTTAAGAGCACCGACTGCTCTTGCAGAGGACCTGGGTTCGATTCCCAGCACCCACATGGCGGCTAAGAACGGTCTTTAACTCCAGTTCCAGGGGAGTCCGATGCCCTCTTCTGACCTCCGCAGCATTGTGCGACCCAGGTGCACCAACCTACATGCAGATTCATACACTCATACACATAAAAAATAATAAATAAATTAAAAATAATAAATAAAAATAAAAGGATAAAGGAAACTAAAACAAATACTTCCTGGGAATGAAAAGCAGAGAGAGAGAGAGAGAGAGAAAGAGAGAACTTTGAACAAGGCCCCAAGGCAGTGAATGGATAGCCTAAGATGCGAGGAGGAGAAAGGGAAGAGCGGACGTCTTCCCGTCTGTCCCTGAACAAGACGTGTCCATGCCGGACTTCCCTGCGGGGCTTAGGAGCAAAATCAGTGAGAGATGCATGGGGGGAGGGGGTGAACAAGTTGTTTAATTGATTTTTAATCTTCCTCATCACATCAAGGAGTTGAAGGCGAAGGATGGTAGGACTGCAGTTCCGCAGTCTCTCGGCTCTGGGGTGTTGGCTGTTCCCTCTCCTTGCCACATGTCCTCAGATCCCATAACATCCTTAGGTTCACATTCATCTTGAGGCATCAACAGAGACATCAGCTTTAGAAAACTCTCCCTGACTGGTGCTCCTTGGGACACTGTGCTGGCAATCTCAATTGTTCTCTCATTTCTGTGTCTTCACTTTTCAGCCCCAGAGAAAATGGGACAATGCCTTGTTCTCTGCTGTATCCTGAGCCTCTGACACAGTGAGTGCCTCATCAATACCGAGCATTCAGCAAATGCTGCTTTTAAAAACATCAACACAGATTTATTGAACTCTTTGGTTTGGTTTGGTTTGGTTTGGTTTGGTTTGGTTTGGTTTGGTTTGGTTTGGTTTGGTAGTTTGGTTAGTTAAGACAGGGTCTCCTTGTAGCCTCTGCTTGCCTGGAACTCTCTACATAGACCACGCTGGCATTGCTCTCACAGAGATAGTCCCGCCTCCGCCTCCGGAGTGCTAGGATTATTAAATTCTTGATTCAGAGCACTTTTCTTTCAAAGCCAATTTTTATTGAAGCTTTGTGCATTTCATACAAAATTTCGAATCAAGTCTAGACCGATTCCCCTTCCTTGCCCCAACCCCACCCCAACAGAGCTCACACATTCTGCCAAACATGTTTTTTATCTTTTTTGAGTAGAAGTTCACCATTTCAGTCAGTTCTTTGACCTAGTCTTTTGTTGTTGTTGTTGTTCCTTCCAATTTGCCTCACTCCAAAATATACATATATGCATGCCACATATATCTTTTAGCATCTTCAGCTTATGATTTCTTTCAGAACACTTTTCATTTAATCCTTGCAACCCCACAAAATAACTTGTTATACCCTCAGGTTTAAAGGAGTGAAATCAAGGAATATGATCGCTAGCTGGTGAGAATCACGACCGAGTTCAACAGAAATCTAACTTGAATCCTCCCCTCTTCATTCGTTAAACTTTTGCAAAGAAGAAGAAGGCAATGGACAGGAGAAGGTTTGAGAAGGAAGTACATATGAAAGGTTCTGGGGGCTGAAGAGATGGCTCAGTGGTTAAGAGCACCGACTGCTCTTGCAGAGGACCTGGGTTCAATTCCCAGCACCCACATGGCGGCTAAGAACCATCTTTGACTCCAGTTCCAGGGGAATCTGATGCCCTCTTCTGACCTCCACAACATTGCATGACACAGGTGCACCAACCTACATGCAGACAGTACACTCATACACATAAAAAATAAATAATTAATTTTAAAAAAGAATTCTTAAAAAAAGAAAGAAAGGTTCTCAGAAACATCTCCAAACAGTGAGTGACAGCAAAGTGAAAGTCCTTAGAACACTAATGCCAGGAAGAAGAGATGCATATTATTTTGCAAAAACCTAAGGGATATAAAGCTCCTCTTTGCCCAAAAAAAATGAAGAGAAAAAATAAAGATCTATTTCTATAAAATAGTCCCAAGTAGATCTGGAATGCAGTGTTATAACTTTTATGTTTAAAGATATGAGGTTTCCATGCTAGAAGATACTAAGAGGGTGAATGCCCTGTGGTTAAGATGTATGTCAGCCCTTAGGTCAACAACTCCTTAGCTCCTACTAAACTTCAACCTCCCTGTCCTAAGCACCTAACTAGAGTCTATTGTTAACAACTACCTATGAAGGCGAGCCTTCCTCCTCCTCCTCTTCCTCCCCTTCCCTCTTCTTCCTCCTCCTCTTCCTTTTTTGGGGGTCTTGCTATGTATAGCCGAAGCTAGCCTCAAAGTGTTCTTTTAATTTAATTTTTGCAATCTTTCAAAATATTACATATTGATTGTATTTAGATCCCTTCCTTATCCTCACCACGCCTTCCTACCCCCACCCAGTATACTCTGTTACAGACGTATACATCTATATGTCCATGTGTATATTAAGAGCCTAGAGCATCTACTTTGTGTCCCCCAGTGTCCTTCATTGTGGGTACATTCACTGGAGCTTGCTTAACCTGTCCTTGAAAGAGACCGTCTCTGCCCCTCCCAGCAGCCACAGGTTGCCACGATTTCCTTAGCTGTGGTTGGCATTTCTTACCCACTTCCTCATGTCTATACTGGGATTTTTTTTTCTGCTTTGAGCTTGTATGGAACTTGTTCGTGTTGTCACCACTGCTGTGAGTTCAAATGAGTAACTGACCAGCTGACTGGGAAACTGCTTCCTTGTGGTCATCATGACCCCTGGATTTTACAATTTTTCTTCCCCCTCTTCTGCAATAATCCCTGAGCCTTGGAAAGCAGATGTTTGAATTGTTCAGGGATGAGCACTCTGCAGCCTCCTGTTCTCTGCACTTTGGTTGCTTGTATGTTTCTGTATTAATCACTATCTGTTGCACAAAGAAACTTCTCTGGTGCGAGCTGAGATCTACATTAATCTATGGCTAAAACAATAAGTCATTAGGAGTCAGTTTAATGCAAAAACTATTTAGTAGAAAACTAGCATTATAGCCTCAAACTCTTGATCCCTCTGCTTTGGCCCCCCAAATGCTGAGATCACAGGCATGTGCCAGCACACCCAGTGTAAAGGAAGATTCTTTCAACACACACACATGCCACCACCACCACCCACCTCCCAAGAGGCCACATTCCTTACTTTCTAGAATAACAAAGATTTTTCTTTTCTGGAAAAAAAAATGAAAAGGAATTCAAAATATTCTTAGGTGAGAACTGAAATGCAGTATGAGAGTTAATCCTGTAAATGTTAACCCTGTTGTTACTCTAAAGCCAAAAAACTTAAAAGAAATAATCAACAAACTAGTTAGAATACCTTCTCAAGAATCAACAAATCTGCGGTGACACGCAGGTCAGTATGCTTTTGCAAAAACTGGCACATTATGGGCAGGTTTTCCCTCCTGCAGAGTTTGTCTACTCACACAAACATTTATTTTTAGCAACTTGGTTGCTTTCTAAAAGGTGAGGGAATAAGGTTGCACAGACAGCTTAGCCAGGAAAATGTTCCCTTGAAAACACAAGGACATGAGTTGGATCCCCAGAATCCATATTTTAAAACAGACATAAAGCTGGGCATGGTAGCATACACCTTTAATCCCAGCACTCCGGAGGCAGAAGCAGGCTGATCTCTGTGAGTTCAAGGCCAGCCTGCTCTACATAGTGAGTTCCAGGCTAGTGGGAGCTACAGGGAAACTCTGTCTCAAAAACACAAAACAAACAAATAAACAAACATGCACAGAAAACAAAGCAGCTGTGGTGTAACCCTAGTGGCAGGGAGGAAGAAATGGGCAGAGTCAGGCCACAGGTGGGGGGGGGGTGCTGGCAAGCAGTCTAGTTCTTGACTTGGGTGCTGGTTATATGAAACTTTTTTTTTTAATTTACAGAGCTCT
>VZQC01002560.1:516191-616901 GCA_009823505.1 Rhizomys pruinosus | reverse complement strand
CTAGCATCAAAAGAAACAATCAAGGAAGTGAAGAGAAATCCCACAGAATGGGAGGAAACCTTCACTGCAGATACATCTGACAAGCATTGATTTCCAGAATATATATATAAACGACTCAAAAAACAAAGAGAAAAAGAAAACAAATGACCCACTCAATAGAATGAGCAAAGAACTGAACAGAGACTTTCACAAACGAGGAATTAGAGATGTCTGAGAAACACCTCAAGACTGCTCACATCACTAATCATTAAGGAAATGCAAAGAAAACCATTTTAAGATAGCATCTTACTCCAGTAAGACTGGTTATAATCAAGAAAACAAAATGAAATACCAAGTGCTGGAGAGGTTGGTGGGGAAAGGGGAACACGCATCCCTGCTGGTGGGAATGTAACGTGTACAGCCACATGGAAAGCAGTGTGGGAGGAACCCTTGGAAGACTTGGAGATGAAACTTGCCACCCGACCCAGCCATACCACTCCTGGGGCATGTACCCATGACTTACCCAACCACAGAGATACATGCAACGCCATGTTTATTGCAAGCTCTCTTCACAATAGCAGTGAGACCACCGCCCCCCCCCTTGGAAACCAACCTAAATTCGACCCAACTACAGTGATAGCGAAAATGTGTACATCCTACACATGGAAGGCCTATGCGTACAGTAAACGAGAGACAAACATCACGAGCGATTGGCAGGCAGAAAATGTGGCTGAGCTAGAAAGTACATTCTCTGTACAGAGTGAAGTACACAGTCCCCAGAAAACAAACGATGAAAGGTATCCCCCATTTGTGGATACTAAGTTGCCATTACCCATTTAAGTATTTCTTGAGGTAGGGCCCCCTGAGCTTTTACACAAGCAGTTGGGCATAACGCATTTTGAAAACATAAACAATAGAAAGATACTGCATCAAAGAATGACTGAAGCAGTGAACTTCTGCTCAAAAACAGTCAACTTCCCATGGAAATATTGAGAAAGACTAGAGATCAAAAGCATGTTTGCAGAATGCACGAGCTCTGGTGGGGTGGGGAATGAGCGGGAACTGGGTCGAGATTGGTAAAAAAACATAAGAAATTTATGGAAAAAAAAATCAAGATAGTAAAGAACAGAAGTCAAAGATTAACCCTGAAGCAATCTCCAGACCGGACGCTCTCGTCTCTTAGGGTGGCTGGTTGGACCTGATTTCCAACCCGCCCTGAAGCCACAGAGTTCAAGAGCTTCAGCAACTGTGTGAAGTTCAACGCCCAATCAAAAGCCAAGCTCAGCAGCGGCTCCTTGGATTTTCTGCCCTACTTTTCACCCCAGATGGAACACAGCAGGCTGGGAAGGTGCCAGTGTTTGTCCAAGCACCACGGGCTGTTTATATAGGACAGATAGACAGGTACTTAATGTTATTTGTTGGATTTTCTTTATCAAGGAAAATGGAAGGAACACACGCTGTGGTAAGCAAGTTCATTGCAAGGCTCAAGGTCTGCTAAACTACTGCCAGACGTGGTGGCGCACGTCTTTAAATCCTAGCACTTGGGAGCAGAGGCAGGCTGATCTTCTGTGGTAGTTCAAGGCAGCACTGGTCATACGAGTGAGTTTTCCAGGACAGCTGGGACACAGTGAGACCCTGTCTCGAAAACACCAAAAAAAAAAAAAAAAAAAAAAAAGAGAGAGAGAGAGAGAGAGAGAGAGAGATAAGCTACTCACAACCCTAGCCAGGGCTCAGCATGGGACGAGTCCGAGTTTTTGAATTTTCCTCTGAAAAGTCCCTAAGTAAGAAACATTTCCTGAAATATGAGGCGCCACCTAACCTAACAGAGTTTGGCAACGATGGGATGGCCGAGCGCAGCGGAGTTCCAGGTGCACTCAAGCCAGCGTCCAGCTCGGAGCATCTGACGTCTCTGCTTATTTACTTGGTGCCCTGGAGTACTGGGCAACTTTTCTCCACTTCTGTGTTCACCTGTGACGGGTCTATTTAAAGAGCCTTTATGAGAGCTGAAACCTTTCCACTTGTACTGGCCCTCTGCTTGACCTTTAGATATTCTCCCTCCAATTAATATTCTCTCTCTCTTTCCCTCCCTCCCTGTTTCCCTTCTTCCCTCCCTCCCTCCTCTTTCCTTTTCTTGAAAACCTGCAAAGGAAGGAGCTGTGGTACTGATAACTGTCCTTGGGAGGTGGGGGAGCTGGTCCTTTCCCCAACAACCCCTCCTTAATGAGGATTAAGTGTTCCTCTGTCCTGTCCCAGCACTAGGCAGCTGTCCCCAAGCCTTTCAGGATCAACTAATGACAGAACTCTTGGAGGAAAAAGAGGTCCTGCCTTTTTTTATTCATAGAACTGGGCTGATATAACCTCACTCTAAATATAAACTCAACCATTACCTCCCAGGGTTCCTGTCATTTAACATTGTCTTTCTTGATTCATTGTGTTTGATGTTCCTAGCGGACAGCATTCCATGTGGCAAGGCGGAGTGTGTACTGAAAACCCGGATGCTCAGATTCCAATCAGCTCTTCCGCTGCTGACTCACCCTGGCTTTAACTTCTCAGAGCCTAGTTCCTCCACGAAGCAACGAGAGATCGGATGACCCCTCAGAACTCTTGCTGCTTGATAGGTCCATCAACTGTGGACTTTTCAAATCATATCTAATAGTTTTCACTTCTCAGAACACTTAATTCTGGTGCCTCTGACTCAGCAGAGTTCACCTTCTGGATCTGAAGTGACCCTGTGAGAAGCTGACCAATGATGTCTCCTTACAAGGTGACTGTGGTATTTTACCCCAGACTCCATGATAACATTCAAGTTATAGTACAATTGCACAGGAGTTGAAAATAATCAGTTGTTTTAAACTTTAAGAGGGAGGAAATTGGGGCTGGAGAGATGACTCAGAAGTTAAGAGCACTGGCTGCTCTTGCTGAGGACCCAGATTTGGTCCCACATAACAGCTAACAACTGTCAGCAACTCCAGTTCCAGGAAATCCAACACGCTCTTCTGGCCTTCGGAGGCATTTCATAACATGACACAAGTGGACTTACATGCAAGCAAAACACTCCATACACCTGTTTTAAAAAGCTGGAGAGATGGCCTAGGCGGTTAAGAGCACTGACCTCTCTTGCAGAGGACCCAGGTTCAATCTCCAGCACCCACATGGCGGCTGAGAACCATCTGTAACTCCAATTCAAGGAGAACTCCAGTTCCAGGGGAATTCGACACCCTCTTCTGACCTCCACAGCATTGCACGACACGGGTGCACAAACCTACATGCAGACAGTACATGCATACACATACAAAAATAAATAAGGGCTGGAGAGATGACCTAGTGGTTAAGAGCGCAGACTGCTCTTACAGAGGACCGGGGTTCGATCCCCAGCACCCACATGGTGGCTGAGAACCATCTGTAACTCCAATTCAAGGAGAACTCCAGTTCCAGGAGAATCTGACACCCTCTTCTGACCTCTGCAGCTTTGCACAACACAGGTGCACAAACCTACATGCAGACAGTACATTAATACACATAGAACAATAAATAAAATTTAAAAATAAATAAATAAATAAAATTAAAAAAGAAAGAGGCGGGCTGGAGAGATGGCTCAGCGGTTGGAAGTGCCGACTGCTCCTGCAGAGGACCCAGGTTCGATTCCCAGCACCCACATGGTGTCTAAGAACCGTCTTTAACTCCCGTTCCAGGGGAATCCGACACCCTCTGCGGCATTGCACGACACGGGTGCACCAACCTACATGCAGACAGTACACTCATACACATAAAAAAATAATAAATAAAAAAATTAAAAAGAAAGAGGAAGGAAATTAATTCACCACGTGGTCGTTTGTAGGAAGCTGTATGAATTGGGTCTACATTGATTTGTGTAAGAAGTTCACAAAGTTTTTGTTTCTTTTTGTTTGTTTGGGGGATTGCTGGATGGAGGGAAGCATGAGCACGCGCGCACACACACACACAAACACACACACATAGGCCCCTCCAGAATCACTGTGCAATCTACAAAATGTGTTTCCCTGTCTCCCCAGTCTATCCTTTTTAATTTTTTTTAAATTTTTTAATTTATTTTTGTGTGCATATGAATGTACTGTCTGCATGTAGGTTTGTGCACCTGTGTCGTGCAATGCCACGGAGGTCAGAAGAGGGTCTCGGATTCCCCTGGAACTGGAGTTACAGACGGTTCTCGGCCGCCATGTGGGTGCTGGGGATCGAACCCGGGTCCTCTGCAAGAGCAGTCGGTGCTCTTAACCGCTAGGCTATCTCTCCAGCCCCAGTCTATCCTTTTTAGCACAAGGCAGCAGGTAAATATCACTGCCACACTTACATTCTGCCCTGCTCACAACCCTCCCAGCAACCTGAGGCCAACTGGATTGAACAGAGCCCACTCAGACCAGCAGGTCAGGGCCACCCACATCAGGGCTCTATCCTGGGTCAGCCCTTCCAATGCTCCCTAACCCCTGTGTTCAGGGCTCCCACACACAACCAGCACCACCCCACCCTGTCTGTGCAAGATCATCTCTCTCTCAGACATACCCTTAACCTCTTCCACCCTAACAATCTCTCCATTCTATTAAAGTGATGCCAGGACACAAATTAATTTCAAAATGGAATTTTCTCTTTCCTTAAAACAACATGGGCCTGCATTGTTCTGTGTGTGCAAATATGATACCCTCTTATACAAGGGGAGATTTTTATATGTAAGGAGGACCCTGAGGGACAATTATATGAAGTCAACAAGCATTTCTCTCTCACATAGAAGAATCTGGGATGCTATTGACCACACAGGTTTTATTCTTCATGTTATTTTATACTCAATCATGTGCAAGGAACACATGTGTAACATAATGACAGCTTTTAGGGGAGTATTTTTTAATTTTCCTTTTAGTGTTAAAGTCAGCTAGTAAGGCACACTAGCGTGAGCCTAGAAATGTTTTCCTTCTTAGGCAGAGATCTCTGCAGGAAATTCTGGTGGAGTGACTTTCCCCCCTTCCCCTTCCCTCCTCACTCATGCATTCATTATTTGCTGAATTAAACACTTGACTTCTAAAGAAATGTAGGCACTCTATAAACACTTTAAACAGGATGGAAATAAAAACATAGAAAATAAGAAGGAAAGAGACTGAGAAGGAAAAAGACAGCGGTACAGGGAGCCTAAAGAGTAGCTGGAACCGGGGGCTGGAGAGCACTGACTCCTCTTGCAGAGGACCGGGGTTTGATTCCCCAGCACCCACATGGCGGCTAAGAACCATCTGTAACTCCAATTCCAGGAGAACTCCAGTTCCAGGGGAATCCGACACCCTCTTCTGACCTCCTCGGCATTGCACGACATGGGTGCACAAACCTACATGCAGACAGTACACTCATACACATATAAAAATAAATAAAGGGCTGGAGGGATGGCCTAGTGGTTAAGAGCGCCGAACGCTCTTGCAGAGGACCCGGGTTCGATCCCCCAGCACCCACATGGCGGCTGAGAACCGTCTGTGACTCCAGTTCCAGGAGAACTCCAGTTCCAGGGGAATCTGAGACCCTCTTCTGACCTCCGCGGCATCGCACGACACGGGTGCGCAGACCTGCATGCAGACAATACATTCATACACATAAAAATAAATAAATAAATAAATAANGGAAAGAAAGAAAGAAGGAAGGAAAGAAGGAAGGAAGGAAGGAAAGGAAGGAAGGAAGGAAGGAAGGAAGAAAGAAAGAAAGAAAGAAAGAAAGAAAGAAAGAAAGAAAGAAAGAAAGAAAGAAAGAAAGAAAGAAAGAAAGGAAGAAAGAGAAAAGAAAGAAATCCTGCTGGGCATGGTGGTGCACGCCTTTAATCCCAGCACTTGGGAGGCAGAGGCAGGTGGATCTCTGTGAGTTCAAGGCCAGCCTGGTCTACACAAGCAAGTTCCAGGGAGACCCCGTCTCAAAAAGAAAAAAATAAAATCATATGGGGGCTAAAAAGATGGCTCAGCAGTTAAAAGCACTTGCTTCTCCAGCCATTCCCAGCACTCACATGGTGGCTCACAACTGCCTGTAACTCCAGTTCCAGGGGATCTGACTCCCTTTTCCGGTCTCCAGGGGCACTACATTCGTGCACAAACTCATACACATACCCATGATAAAAATAAATAATTTGCTTTAAGGTAGTCTGATTTTTATTTTATGAGCATCTCTAACTAGAAAAATCATCTAAAATGTTCCAAAATCCAAAACATTTTGAGTGTTGACATGACACTACAAGTGAAAGATTCTACATCATGAAATGTTATTCATGAACAAAATTGTTTTAAAGCAACACATAGAGGTTCCTTTAGCTTATGTGCACACACGGCAAATACAGAGTATAAATTTCACACTAGACTATTCCATCCCCAAGCTCTTCCATGAATGTTTGTGTGCATATTCCAAAATCAATTAAAGACCAAAATCCAAAACTCTTCTGATATCAAATATTTTAGAAAACACACACATTCACTCAGTCTGTACTTTCATTAAAAGGAGGAATTAGTTTATATCGTTCTATGGAAAAGATTAGTGTAACAACATTGAGGTGGACCAGACACAGAGTCCCAGGCCCATTAACATTACACATGGACATTCACTGGGCTCAATAGCTTCAGTTCCAAAGCATCCTGAAGACTTGACAAGCTCAGAAACTAAGTTTATGATCCCCACCATCACTATCTGATTACAGCCCAGGAAGAGGTACCAGTTCCCTGTCTCCACTGTCCAATATGCCAGTGAGGGTGTGTCACACTGACAGTGTTCCCCGTCCCCACCCTCCAATATGCCAGTGAGGGTGTGTCACACTGACAGTGTTCCCCGTCCCCACCCTCCAATATGCCAGGGATGGGCGTGTCACGCTGACAGTGTTCCCCGTCCCCACCCTCCAATATGCCAGGGATGGGCGTGTCACGCTGACAGTGTTCCCCGTCCCCACCCTCCAATATGCCAGGGACGGGCGTGTCACACTGACAGTGTTCCCCGTCCCCACCCTCCAATATGCCAGGGACGGGCGTGTCACACTGACAGTGTTCCCCGTCCCCACCCTCCAATATGCCAGGGACGGGCGTGTCACACTGACAGTGTTCCCCGTCCCCACCCTCCAATATGCCAGGGACGGGCGTGTCACACTGACAGTGTTCCCCGTCCTGACGGTGTTCCCCGTCCCCACCCTCCAATATGCCAGTGACGGGCGTGTCACACTGACAGTGTTCCCCCTCCCCACCCTCCAATATGCCAGTGATGGGCGTGTCACACTGACAGTGTTCCCCGTCCCCACCCTCCAATATGCCAGTGATGGGCGTGTCACACTGACAGTGTTCCCCGTCCCCACTCTCCAATATGCCAGTGATGGGCGTGTCACACTGACAGTGTTCCCCGTCCCCACTCTCCAATATGCCAGTGATGGGCGTGTCACACTGACAGTGTTCCCCGTCCCCACTCTCCAATATGCCAGTGATGGGCGTGTCACACTGACAGTGTTCCCCGTCCCCACTCTCCAATATGCCAGTGATGGGCGTGTCACACTGACAGTGTTCCCCGTCCCCACCCTCCAATATGCCAGTGAGGATGTGTCACACTGACAGTGTTCCCCGTCCCCACTCTCCAATATGCCAGTGATGGGTGTGTCACACTAACAGTATTCCCTGCCATTTATCCTAGTTAGGTCCTTGAAACACATACAGTGATACCAGCTGAACTCTTCCCACAGCCGGTCCCAACCGACTGTGCTCTGTTCAGCGGCTCCCTCCAGGATTCTGCTCACCCAACACCACCTAACATCTGAATTGGAGGCAGAATGGTTTCACAAAGCCCCCAGGTAACCTGCTCGGCATGGATGTGTCACGATTTCAATAGGGTAGGAGGCAAAGTTACACTCAAGCCTACTTTCTTCCTATTTTGTCCTTTCTGTTGTTTCTAAATGTATTGCGGAAGCTATTAAAAGTTACTTTGAAAACACTGAAATTTTAAAGAATATTCAAGGCAGTGGTTATAAATAGAATCTCACTTTTTTCTTTCTTTTTTTTTCACTTATTGTTATTATTATATTGTGTGTGTGTACAGTGGGAAGTACATGGAGGTCAGAGGACAACTTTATAGAGTCAGTTCTCTTCCACCTCAATTTTTAAATGTTCCACCCCGGTTGGAATTTCCTGTCCAGCTTCCTCTTTGAACATCTTTCTTTATGGGCACATGATGTCCAATTGATTTTATATTTAGAAGTAATTCCCAGAAGTCCTAGGACAATAGACATCTTACCAGGAAAAAAAAAACCTATGACTAAATGAGTATTCATATCAGGGGCCACACAGCAGTGGAGCAGATGTGGCTCAGAAGTTGCCACGACCATCGGGGAGGGTTGCTAATGGACAGGCTTTCTATCGGGGAAAGTGAATGACAGGTGTCACGACCATCGGGGAAGGTTGTTACTGGACAGGCTTTCTATAGGGGAAGGTGAATGACAGGTGTCACGACCATTGGGGAGGGTTGTTACTGGACAGGCTTTCTATAGGGGAAGGTGAAGGATAGTTTGGTCAGAACTCTAGAATGTTAATGACAACACCTATCTCAAATTGCTTGAACAGAATAGCTTGTGTTGCCTTTCATCTGGGACATTTATGAATGGAGCCAGGCTTCAACAGAACCAGATCCATGAGCTAAAACACAGCGGTCTTCCCTCTCCACACTCAAGATCTCTGTCTCTTGGATTGGTTTTCCTCTGAATCCATCTGTATTCTCTCTAGTTTCAGCTGTTTTCCTTTAGCAATAGCTATTGGCTGTTCCAAACCACATGTTCTGACTTAGCAATCCTGGTAGAGAGAGAATAAATAGCTCTCTCCTAGAACAGTTAAATCCATCTTCAGACAGTTCCTCATTGGCTCTGATTTTGTCTCATGGCTTCGTCTGCAGCAGCATCCCCTTCCCAACTCCTGTGAGAATAGCTGCTATGATTGGCTGGGATACATCACATGTGCAGATGTATAATGTGAAGAGGTAGTCTGTATAAGAGGGAGAGAGGAAGATAAATACGCCACTGGCTACACAAAGACTTCTTTGCAGGAGCAGCAATAACTCCCCAGGTTCATTCAAAATGTGGTGAGATGGCTTAGCTGATCAAAGGTTCTTGGTTTATTCAACAACATCTATTAATACATCACCCCAGCCTCAACACGGGGTAAGGAACAAAAGACCATTCAGGAGACTCTTCACTCTCAGACCTCTATACTCTCTCCTTTGGTAACAGCTCTCTAATCTAAATCCAAAAGGGATGCAACATCGCTGTCATGCATAGCTTTCATGTCAACTTGACGCATCTGAGTCAAAGAAGCCTCGATTGGAGAATTGCCTCCATTGGACTGGCCTGTGGCCATGTCTGTGGAGTATTTTCTTGATTGTTGAGGTGGGAGGGCCCAGCCCATTGTGGACAGTGCCACCCCTGGGCAGGTTGTTGTGCATTGTATAAGAAAACAGGCTAAGCATGGCCCAGGGGAGCAACCAACATGAGGAGACAGTCAGCAACCAACATGAGGAGACAGTCAGCAACCAACATGATGAGACAGTCAGAAACAACCATCATGAACCAGTCAGCAACAACCCTGAGGAGACAGTCAGCAACCAACATGATGAGACAGTCAGCGCCAAACATGGATGAGACAGACAGAAATGTGGATGAAAAATTCAGCAAGCATACAGATTTTTAATAAGAACAAAATAGGAACTTTGGAAATGAAAACTCAATGAATCAAACAAGAACCACTGTGGAAAGTATCATCAACAGATGAGATGACGCAGGAAGAGAGCATCAAAGATACAAGACGAGGCTACTGGGAACTCTTTCCGCAATGTTCTGAAAAGACTCTGGTGATGTAAGTTCTCTTGGCATTGTTCCTTTTTCCTTTGTGTTTTCTAAATCAGAGTCTCATCGTCTCACACAGACTAGCCTAGAATTCCCAATCCTCCTGCCTCTGCCTCAGCAGAGCCAGGATTACAGGTGCATGCCACCATGTCCAGCTCTAGGCTTAGTCCCTAACTTAGACTTTTCTTCCTCTTTCCTCATCCATGCCTACTTTTCTCATGTTGAAGTGTTTATGAACTGAAGGTTAAGTTACATTCTGATCCAAACTGTGGTGGTTCAGGCCATGTCTAACAAATCCTAAGTAGAAAAGAGACACTTCTCAACCCATGACACATGGCTTTTGCAATAAGCTGCAGCCACTGGTGAGGGAGAGTGGTGCCCATACAGACTGTGAAAACCTTTCATGGCAGGTGTTGAAAGCTTGCCAAGTTTTCCTTCTATTTCTGTAATAAAAGACACTTAACAAAAACACCTAGAAGAAGAAAGTGTGTTTTTTTGCATCTTATACTTCCAGTGACAGTCCATGCTTGAGGGAGGTCAGGCAGGAATTCAGGGTGGACCCTGGAGTAGAGACCATAGAGGAACACTGCTTACTGTCTTGCTTCTCTGGCCTGTGCTCAGCCAGCCTTTTTAAAAAAATTTTATTTTGGCCAGGTGTGGTAGCACACGTCTTTAATCCCAGCACTCAGGAGGCAGAGGCAAGCAGATCTCTGTGAGTTCAAGGCCAGCCTGGTCTACAGAGCAGAAGACCAAAAAAATTTTATTTTACAATTTTTTTTTGTCTTTTCGAGACAGGGTCTCCCTGTAGCCCCAGCTGTCCTGGAACTCGCTCTGTAGACCAGGCTGGCCTTGAACTCACAGAGATCCACCTGCCTCTGCCTGCCAAGTGCTAGGATTAAAGGCATGAGCCACCATGCCGGCTACAATTTATTTTTAAATTTTAATTGTGTATGTGCTTTCTCTTTTTTTTTTATTATTTATTTTTTTTTTGTATGTGTATGAATGTATTGTCTGCATGCAGGTCTGTGCACCCGTGTCGTGCAATGCCTCGGAGGTCAGAAGAGGGTCTCAGATTCCCCTGGAACTGGAGTTCTCCTGGAATTGGAGTTATAGACGGTTCTTAGCCACCATGTGGGTGCTGGGGATCGAACCCGGGTCCTCTGCAAGAGCGTCGGCGCTCTTAACCGCTAGGCCATCTCTCCAGCCCCGTGCTTTCTCTTTTTAAAATATTTTTATTTTATGCATATGAATGTACTGCCTACATGTTTGTAAGTGCACCCATGACGTGCAATGGTGGAGGAGGTCAGAGAGGGTATCGGATCCCTTAGAACTGGAGTTACAGATGGTTGTTAGCCACCGTGTTGGTGTTGGGAACTGAACCCAGGTCCTCTTCAAGAGCAGCCAGTGCTCTAACTACTGAGCCATCCCTCTAGCCCCATATGTGGCACAGTCCACAGTGGGCTGGGCCCTCCCACATTACCGACAATCAAGAAAATGCCTCACAGACATGGCTACAGGCCAGTCAAATAAAGGAAATTCTCCGATTGACTGTCCCTCTTCCCAGGTTGACAACTAAAGCCAACCATGACAGAACTACTACAACTCTTATCTCCTGTTAATATTTACAAGGCATCTAAAATCCCTAGGATGCTTAGTTTGAATTGTCACACAATCTAGAATCACTGTGAGGGACTATCTAGATTGGCTTGGCCTGTAGCCATGTCTGTAGGTGATTATCTTAAATTATTTTGGTGGGAATTCCTGCCCACTCTAGCTGGACGGCACCCTGAATAGCAGGGATGGAGAATGGGAGCTGAGCACAGTGTGCCCGCTGAGCACAGTGTGCCCACTGAGCACAGTGTGCCCGCTGAGCACAGTGTGCCCGCATCTGTTCACTGCTCTTCACTGTTGACTATGGACGCAGGGTAGTCAGCTGCCTCGAGTTCCTGCTGCTGTGACTTCTCCACAATGATGACTATATCCTGGAACCATGAACTAAAATTAACCCTTTCTCCCCTAGGTTGCTTATAGCAGGGCATTTTATCACAGTGCTAGAGAGAAAAACTAAACCCCCAATAAACATATTGCCAAATAAATCCTCAGGTTCTAAATTCCTTTAGCTGAATACACTGTGTACTTAAATTTGAAAGCAAGTGAGTTCTCCTTTGAGACACTTTGGGGTCACAGGGTTTGATGTATTATTATATAATTCAAAGTCTGATCATTCAGGGCCCAAATTATCTTCTTGTAAAAAAGGGCTTTCTTTCCAAAGACTTTTACACATTTTAATTATGGGAGGATGAAGCGGAGTTGTTATCCTGGCTTCCACTTAAATGGACAGTAAAGGAGGAGACAAGAACTGAGAGCCAGAACTTGTAGTCAGATGGAGAACCCTGGGGTAGGGTGGATATGCAACTTCCTCAGAAGGAACTTTTGTGATGGTTCACCCTTCAAGCCACACGATGTGCAGGAACTTGGGGCTCAACACTCAGTTTTATGTTTAATGAACAAAAGATTTCTAAGCTCCCATAGTACCGTGGGGTCAGTACTGGGAGTTCTCCAAGGCAATGTCTATAGTTTAGCCCTTCACAGTGTTCCACCTGTTGCTTTTCTAGTACGGCATGGAATGTGTCATATAGTGCTGCTTGAAAGTCTGCCAAGCTTAATGCTGGGAGGATATGCCTACAGTGTAATGTGAACTGGGAGAAGCATATATAAATATATATGTATCATTTCTAATTTTATTTAAAGCTTGCATATATATATGTACGCTTTATATACATATATGAGAATGATGTTAAAAGGAAATATACAAAAATCTTAAGCATATAAAGCTCATGCATAATTTCAGGAGCTTATTTCCATATACTTTTCTGTACTTCCTAATTTTTCTACAATCCATGTATGTTACTTTTACTATCTTAAAAACAAAGATTAAACCAAAATATCCTGCAAATCTCTTGCTAGGAAGATCAAAGTCTAAATTCTATCTCCTGCTTCCTTGAAATGCGATTCTGTCATCTAATTAATAAACCAAATGATGCAGAAAAAAGAGGAACGAGGTCATGTGGGTAAATTTTGGAACAGTGGTAATCAGAAGGTAAGAGTGGGCACACAGATGGGCAGATCCTATGGGTATGGAGTGCGCCACCATTTTATCACTTTTCCCTCAAAAAGAGGGACTCTTGGCAGGGAAGAGTAGCTATCGTTATCAATGTCTGGATGACCCAGGAGAATTGACCACAGGATGGGGAGGCAGAGACCCTGGGTAGGACAAGCAGCCTCCATGAACTGTCAGTGTGAAGCACAGACTGGGAAGTCATGGCTGGTGTTTGCCCAGTGCAGCTGATTCTATTAAACAGGCAAGTGTACAGGACACACTGTCCACAACTGCTGAGAACACAGCTGAGCCAGTCAGGCGGCTTCTCCAGATACATCCTTGCAAGCAACATCGCACCAATCTGATTTCCAGAACATGCCCAACCCTTACTTCAGTTATGGTATAACAAGAACACACCCAAGTCAGATGAGTAAATTTAAATCATGAGTGATCTGAGTTATCACTTCACTTTCTAAACCTGTATCCTTGTCTGTAACACCAAGAATCATAAAATAATTTCATTGAGTTATTCTGAGTTTTAAATGACAGCTTGAATATTAAAGATGTTTTATAATTATATAGTTTGTAGACCAGGCTGGCCTTGAACTCACAAAACACCTGCCTCTGCCTCCTGAGTGCTAGGATTAAAGGCATGCGCCACCATGCCCGGCTTAAGACTGCTCTTGACTAGACAAGAGTCACCTATAAGCCACCTGCCTAAGGAGCTCCTGACCATGATTGCATCTCATCTGCCACCTCTTCAGCCCATGCCACCTTCTAGCAAACCATCTACTCCTAGTCCACCTTGTTGGTGATGGTGGCTGACAATTGTAGAAGAGGTTAAGATGAGACAACAGATCATAGACACCGAGTTCAGCCAGGACCCTTCAGGAGTGGGAGCAAGCCGGACAACTGGGAGACTCAGCACCTCCCACGTAGAGGAGTGCAAGAGCTATGGAAAAGGGTGGCTGGGGAAAGTCTCAGTCCTCCTTACAGAGGAAGAACAGAGACTGAATGCCCCTTCACCTCTATTCCAGAGAGCAGAGCTTGTGAACCATCACATGATGACAGTGAATATGACCTCTTTCTAGTTTGAGGGACAGAGAGGGGACAGGCTTGTGTGTTTTCACATGGGAAAACTAGCTGGGAGCTGGCAAGCTTGGAAGAGGAGCCCGAATTGGGAAAGGCCTGTCTGCTGCCCCCCACCAGAGTGCACAAGGACAGATTATCTAGAAGGTCCTTACAGGGATGAACAAGAAGGAGTCTTGAGCTTCTGCCCCCAAGAGCTACAAGTGAGCTTCTGTGAAGGGGCTGCAAAGATTCCTTCCCCATCTTGAGGGATTGCAGGAAAGAATGCCTAGGGATGCAGGGATGGGTGGAGGGGAGATTCTAAAGAACATTACAGAAAGCACCCAAGACAGCAAGTCTGCTCTGGACCTACCAGCCCGAGTGGACAGACTGGCTTACAATGAAGACTAGTGCATCCTATGAAGTCTACCACTGTCCCGTCCCTTCTTCCCCACATCGCAACCCCACAGAGATCAGGAACAACAACAGCTCGTGAGTACAGAAGGAGGCCAGCAAGAAAAAGAAAGCAGGACGATGGCCTTCCCCCCAACCCACAGATGAGGGGGGACACAACTGAAATGGTGGCCAATATGTGGGTGTGAACCTTGTAGTGCACTCTTAGACCTTCCTGCTGCATCAGCCTCTATCTGACCATAGGCAGAACTCCACCCCTCTTCACAGCTTCCGGTCCCCCTCCCTGTTCCTCAGTGGATAGCAGATACAGCCTGTTTGGCTGACCCCACTTGCCCCCACAACCCACTTAGAATGCACAGACAGGCTACAGCAGCTATCTGTGCAGTGACACTCAAGGGGGACTCCACAGCACTCAGGCTGCCTACTCTACACTCAGTCGTTAGATTTCCCCACAGATGCCTGCTGGGTAACTTCTTGGTCCCCTGTAAAGGCTTCAGCCCACAAGCATCTCTCTGTATTTCTCTCTCTCACTTCCCACTTGCTGCTTGAACCATGCATCCCAGGTGACTCTCCTGTCCCATCCCATAGACCCTGCAGGGTGCACGGCCCTCCTCTCTGTGGTGCGTCTACATATAACACAGTGCATCTGTCTCCTTGTGGTTTGTCGTGCTGTCTCCTCTGTATCTCCTCTGACCCACCACCCAACCCTAAATTCTTTCCTGATCAGGGCAGGACAACTTGGTAGGAATAAACTGGACATAAGTCAAACAGGTGCCTGCTGGTTTCAGCTAGTTTTCTGGGGGAGAGATGCCTGGTCCTGGGTCAAACACTATGCACACAATAAAGAAGGATCCCATGCACAGCATGCTGTAAACCCATATGGGTACCTCCCCGGAGCATATCAGGGCAAAGTTAGAACTTAGCACTCCACCAAGACAGACCTCAAGGCCAGACTAGAGGAAAATTCAACATCCTGAGTGACCAAGTAAAGTCCTGAGACTTCATCCAGATACACCAGGAAGTGAGAGGAAAGCCAAGGCTGTGTAACCTCTCACAGGACTGTGCTTATGGTGGCGTCAATGCACTCCTCACACGCCGATGGAGCACTGGTGAGTGCAGTGGCAAGCCCTACCCCAGGTACCTTATTTTATTAAACCGCTGAACCATCACCACAACCATATGATATGGCATTCTCATGTTACTGTTGAGAAAACTGAAAGGCAAGAGAAATTAAGTTACTTGTCCCAAATCCACATAGGTAAAAACCAACAGGGGCCGGTTGAATGCCAGATCCAAGCCTTGCCACAGCTTCCTTCCTGGGCTGGCTGCAACCTCTCCAGGGTCCTGCGGCAGCTCTCCTCGTAGCGCAGGTTTCACGTCAAATTGCAGCTAGTGCTGAAACTTCCAGTTGGTCAGGGATCATAGGGACAAGGGGTAGAGCTCAAATGTTTTTGAATGACCAGTCAGAAGATCACACTGAGCTGGGCACAGTGGCACATGCCACTTGGGAGGGTGAAGCAAGGATACAAGTTCCAGGCCAGCTGGCTACCATAGTGAGACCCTGCTGAAAATGAAACACTGTTCTAGCTCCTGTCGGTCCCCTCTCCATAGAAGAGAGCCTCCCTCTGCTGGTCTCCTTGGCTCTGCTCCAACAAGCTCTCTGGTCATTGTGGGGGAGACTGGAAACAGAGGCCGAATGAAGGATGAGAGGCTTATAGTCTGGTCCTGAGGAGAGTTTTGGACGGAGCTTTTGGGAGAGGAATGGTACAACCATGAGAAGGGGAGACAGTGAAGACGTGGGGTGTTTGAAGAGACAGGCTGGACTCCTACACAGAGGTGTTTGCACTGGTGCAGATGGTGGCTGTGGTAGAGGTGGACAGTTCTGCTTCTTTCAACTGGGCTCTGAGGCTGAACCATGTCTTTGCTTCAAGGCTCTAGCTATACTCCCAGAACACACTGACTGATACATGATAGGTGCTTGGTAAACATTTGTTGAAACGAAGTTTAAAATTCTTAATTACAGGGACTAGAGAGATGGCTCAGAGGTTAAGAGCACCAACTGCTCTTGCAGAGGGCCCAAGTTCGATTCCCAGCACCCACATGGCACCTAAGAACCATTTTTAACTCCAGTTCCAGGGGAATCCAAGACCCTCTTCTGACCTCCGTGGTGTTGCACGACACGGGTGCACAGACTTGCATGTACACAGTACATTCATACACATACAGAAATAAATAAAATTAATTAAAAAAATAATAAGAGTTTATTTGAGCTTACGATTGACAGTTCCAGGGAATTAGAGTCCATTGTGGCGGGAGGCATGGTGGCCAGGGCCGGAGCAGAAAGCCGAGGTTCACACCTCGCAATGAGCACAGGAAGTCAAGAGAGAGAGAGACTGGAGACTGGCAAGGCTTGTTAAACTCACTAAGCCCACCCCCAATGACGTACTTCCTCTCCCTTCTAAGATATCCCAGAATAGTGCCACCAACTGGGGACAAAATGTCTGAATACTCGAAGCCTATGGAGGACGCTCTCATTCAAACTAGCACAATGTGCATCTTGTGTTTGTGTACCAGGACACATGTGTAGAAGTCAGAGGACAAGTTGTGGGAGTCATGTATCTCCACCATGTGGGTCCCAGGGATTGGGGACGGAACTCAGGTTATCAGATGGCTTGCTAAGCCATTCCACCAACCCAGTTGAAATGAATTTAAAGTGAACCGCAAAGGCCTATGATAACTGCCTGCTTCATGAATAGAGGAGAGGTTAGCAAAACAGTTCCAGGAATTACCACTGAGTAGACTTTGGTGTGCTAACTCAGGCAAGAACCTAAGAATTACTTGGTGTGCAGATCATCTTGGAATGAGGTAGCCTGACCGGGACCTGGTCTAGCACTGGAAATCTTGGCACTTGGACACAGTGAATAACTCTAAGGTGACAGTAGACCCCAGCCTATGGTGCAAATTGCCCTTCCTGGTGGTAAGAGTCAGAGCCAGGATGGGAGGCTTGACCTCTCAACAATCCTGGCTTTGTCTTTTAAGTTTATGCGGTCTGTGTATCCTTCCGGCTTCTTCTGTTTAACTCATGTTTACCTTTTTCTACTTTAGGTGACCTTTGACAATACCTACCTTCTTGAAATGATCAGCCCAGATGTTATCTTGAGTATTTTACAAAAGAACCCTTCTTTCCTCATGTGCCCTCTGCTGAGCCACCCTTGAAATGTCCACATGACACATAATCAATTCAAGAACTGTGTACCATCTTCTCCACTTGATGGGAGAGTCTTTCAAACACTGGAACACAGAAGAGGGCCTGGAGAGGGGTCATGCCCTCTACCGGAAGTTCACTTCAAAGTCTTCTCACTTTCAGCCTTGAATATTAGACTCAGAAGAGACAGACCCTTGGTTGACCTGGCACAATTGTACCTCTAAGAACAAATATATATATTAGGCAGAAATCTCTGAGAAGAACCACAGCTGGCATCCTCAGACCCCTGGCATGTGGAGAGCGTTCAACACAGCTTTGAAGATAGCTCTCGAAAAGCTGCAGGCCACTCCGTGCCACCAGCTCCAGAAACCTTTCACCTTGCTGGTACACAGGACTCAATGCCTCCGGGTAAAAAAGCCAACTAAGATGAACAACAGAGGAAGAAGTGAGATCTCATCTCTCCTGGCCTCTTTGGGACATTTACTTCTGCACATTTTCAAGAACTGCACAACAGTAACCTTATAATTACACAGGCAGGAGGCTCTCAGCAAATACAAATGTTAGGAAAATATTTTTTCAAACGAGCCCTTTGCTGACATTTGTCAAAACGGTTTTGAATGTTTGATTCAGGTGATAAGGAACAAAACTTTGTTTTTCTGTTTGGTGTAAGTTCAACAGGAGGTTGAGCTCTACTTTTCCATGAATGTGGTTCTCCTTAGCACAAAATAGCATATTTGGAGGCAGAGAATAATAAGTTCTTTCTATGAAGGCTATTTCTAAATCAGGCAGCTATCCCATGCCTGGGGCGGGGGTGCTCAGGGTCACCCTGAGGGGAATCAACATCTCCTGAGAACCATATCCAGGGCCCTTTCCAGCTTATATTAGACATAAGGTATATGGGGCAGCTGCTGCCCAGAGAGAGAGTGAGACAGTGGGCCCACATACAGCCAGTCACACATAAAGCCCTGAACAGTAAATATCACTTGTGTGTCAATCAGCTTTCTGTCACTGTGATAAAATACCTGAGACAATCAACTTATAATACTAAAACATTTATTTTGGCTCAGAGTGCCAGAGGTTTCCATGGATGGTCACTTGGCTCTGTTGTCTTTGGGCCTATAGAAAGACTCAATATCGTGATAGCAGTGTTGGTAAAATACAGCTATTCATCTTGATGCAGCCAGGAAGAAAGCAGAGGCAGGAAGGGACCAAGGCCCCAAACTCCCCTCCAAAGGTATTCACCCAGGGACCTAACTGCCTTCCACTAAACCTTAAAGGTTTCACCAACTCTCAATAGAACCATTGCTGTCCTTGGAGGGACACTTCCACACCACAGCATCTCACGTGGGTATACAGCATGCATTTGGGAACATTGGTGAGGATGTAAGAGCCTAGGTAGCCCATGTGGTACACCCTGGTGAAGCCTGATGCCAAGCAAGGATTGGGCCTGGGTCCATCATATGCCTACTGTAGCTTGGGCAGCATCTGTTCCTCCATCCTTATGGACCACACCGTGCACAACACATCTCAACATCTCTTGACAGTTAACACCAAGTAGTAGCCCTGATTGCATAGGAGGATGTGATCAGGCTCCTTACTGCCTGACACAAGCAGGACTGAATCCCTCAGCTAAATAAGGCATTTGTGCAGTGGGTCCCTCAGCCACATTCACGTCCAGTTCTCACAGCCACTCTGTATAAACACGTGAATGGCTATCAGCTGTGGTGATGGGCAGGTTACCGTTACTCTGAATTTCTGGCCTCTCAGTGAGATCTGGGCTACCCTCTGCCAGCCTCAGTTTTAGACAGGGCCCGTGGAAGTCTCTGGAACAACCACAGCAATGGTACACACACTACTAGAATAGTAGAGCTTGTCCTCTGATGGTGACAAGGGACCTAATGTCCCCAGCAACCAACTGACTGTTGAATGGAAGAATCTCTGCCCAAGGTGGTAAAAAAATGTTGACCCCTAAGTCCACGCTCAGCCCAAGGGTCCTCTCCCTTCCTTCCCTGACTCCTGGATGTTATTACAGCTTCTCCTAGGCTGGGAATTTTACTTTCTGTGAAGAGAGAGCAAAAGGCATGGGCAGGTTCATCCAGGACAGCACAGTTCCACTCAGGAGTCAGTCAGACAAGTATCAAGATATAAGCCATCATTCTCCAAAGTAGAAGAAAAAAAAAACACCATTAAGAGGCTGGGCTAACCTTTGGCATGTAAATACCTTACACTTTCATGTCTAGGTCACACAGGGAAGACACTGAAAGATGAGTTGTAAGTGAGGAGAGAGAATCTGGGGAAATTAAATGGAAAGCTACTTGAAGTAAAAAAGGGCCTCACAGCCCCAGGTCACCGACCTGCCATGTGCTCTTCCACCTCAGTGCTTCTTGCCTTTTACTTGAACATGCAAAGTGCCTGTTGTCTCAAAACCCAGTGAATGGCTATGTTGTTACTCAGACCTCTCCGAGTCTTTCCCTGGATTCCCCCCAGAAAGCAGCACCCTAGGCAGAGGGTTCAGATGCATCAACCTTGTTAGACATGATACTCTCTAACAAACAGGAAAAGGGAAATAGAGGGGGAAGAGGAAGGGGAGTTACTGAGGAGGAGGCCAGTTACTAAGCAGCCTGAAGCTAAGTGCCAGTGATGTGCTTCATTGGGCACTCATTCGAGATATATTTACGCAATGCTCCTTAAAGCCCAGGTACTAGACAAAAGCTGCAGGGCTGTTCCCAGCCTCCAGGAGAGAAACCATGTGATCGTCCCCCAAAGTCAGTCTGTGAGTCTGAAGAGGAAAGAATTTCCTAACAGCTCTGGCCACCATTGGTCAGAGGCTCACCCAAAAGACATCAAACCCCACCCCCACCCCGCCACTTCCAGCTTGCATGCACATGTGCGGGCACTAGACAGATCTCAAGGAGGCAATGACAGAGGTTAAGAGGTGACCACAGCCTGAGCAAAGCATGCCCCATTTGCACAAGCAAAGGCGCACACTTACCACTGTACCCAGGACTCAAGGGTGGGGAGGCCAGAAGTTCTGAAACCCCACCCCTGGGACGAGTTAGGACAGGACTGCTGTGGGGAATGGACATGCCTGCAGCATGTGCAAGGTCCAGGCTCCTCCAGAGAAACCAAGTGACAACAAACGTGCTCAGGTGGGATTTCAAGGTCCTCTGTCATCTACTGAGATGTTCCATGCTCTGACTCACACTCTGTATCCTCATTCTGGGGCTTTGCAAATCCCACCTTCTCTTATCTGGAGAGAGTCAACCAAGAAGAGGCTGACTCTAGTCAGCCTGCGTTCAAGTCTCAAGTCTGCCACCTACTGGTTCTGTCACATACTGCAAGATTTCTAAACTCACTGAGCCTCAATGTCCTTACCTGTAAAATGGGAGTGTGATGTTACACGAGTGTACTGAACATCATGTTTAATATGCTGTCTGGCACCAATAATTCTCAATAAATAAGAGCTACTGTGAGGATTGTGTCAGCAGACCCGTGTGCCTCCAGGAGCACCATGCTTCTCTGAGGGGCATTAACCTTTAAATTCAACACCACCTGCATCTACTTTAACACCCCCGGTGAGCAAACAGAAAGCCTAGTGGCAGCAAAACACCATCAAATGAATGAATAAAACTGGGTTGTAAAATTCGCACTGACTTTTCCATCTAGGTTTTCAAGCTCAAGTCTCTGAAGTTAAGGAGTCTGCCAGCTCCCACGGAAGGGGCACTGCCCACTTGCCGGGTTCCCTGACCCGGGAGAGAGGCTTGTGAAGAGTTTTCTCAGCCTATGAAAATGACCCTACATACTTGCTTTCAGCAAATGATCCTCCCTTAACATGAAAGAGGCCCATGCTGCCTCTGTGTGTGTGTGTGTGTGTGTGTGTTTCCCGTTTCCTTACTAGCTTGCTTGTTTTTTGTTGGTTTTTTATTTGTTTATTTGTTTATTATATTTTAAGGGATTCACAATATAAGAGCACAGTTGTTTTCAGATCACATTGACTTTGCTCGGTTTGCCATACAATTAGGTAATTGGTGCTAGCATCCACAGGTAAGTGATACCATTCATCGTTTGTTTTTCTGGGACTGAGTTACTTCACTCAGCATGATATCTTCTAGTTCCAGCCATTTACCTGCAAAACTCATTATGTCATCTTTCTTTACCGCTGCATAGAACTCCATTGTATAGATGTACCACATTTTTTCTATCCACTTCTCAGTTGAGGGGCACTTGGGTTGGTTCCAGCTCCTTGCTATTGTGAAGATAGCTGCAATAAACATGGCCGTGCATGTATCTCTGTGGTGGGGTGAGTCTTGAAGGTACATGCCCAGGAGTGGTATGACTGGGTCAGGTGGCAAGTTCATTCCAAGTCTTCCAAGAGCTCTCCACACTGCTTTCCATAGTGGCTGTATGAGTTTACATTCCCACCAGCAGTGGATGAGTGTTCCCCTCTCCCCACAACCTCTCCAGCACTTGGTATCATTTGTTTTCTTGATCCTAGCCAGTCTTATTGGAGTAAGATGATATCTTAAAGTGGTTTTGATTTGCATTTCCTTAATTATTAGCAATGTTGAACACTTCTTAAGGTGTTTCTCAGCCATCTCTAATTCCTCACTTGTGAAGTCTCTGTTCAGCTCTTTGCTCCATCTATTGAGTGGTAGCTTGCTTGTTTGTGACAGGGTCTGGCTATGTAGCCCAAGCTGGACTGGAACTCATGATCTTCCTCATCAGTTTCCCAAGTGCTGGAATTAAAGCTGTGCATGACCACACCTGGTTTATAGCTTTTTCTTTCTTCCTTTCTTCTGTCTTTTTTTTTTTTCTTTTTGTTCTGTTGTTGGTTTGGGGGGTTTTTTTGTTGTTGGTTTGGTTTTTTTTTGTTTGTTTTGTTTTTTGAGACAGGGTCTCCCTGTAGTCCCAGCTATCCTGGAGCTCACTCTGTAGACCAGACTGGCCTTGAATTCTCAGAGATCCGCCTGCCTCTGCCTCCCAAGGGCTGGGATTAAAGGCATGCACCACCACACCTGGCTGCTGTTGTTTTGAGATAAGGTCTCACACTACTCGCTCAGGCTGGCCTGAAGCTCACAGGCTTCCTGTCTCGGCCTCCGGAAATGCACTTGCACATCTGGCCTCACAGCTTTTCTCTTGCTTTCAATTACTTAACGATTGTTATCGGCCACAGAAATGCCTATGGAACCCTGATATTATGCCAGGTTCTCCACAGACTTTGGGGACTCCACTGAGCTTCAAAAGGAAAGCTGCTTAGAAAAGACACACATCCTGAGTCAGGTGGCCCAGGGTTCAGGCATCTGCTCAACAAATACTAAGCACCTTCCAAGTCCAAGCACTGGGCTAAAACCAAAGGCTTAGTGCCTGGCTTCAACAAACCAGTTATCTTGAGGGCACACCCACAAGCAGAAGAATTCAACGAAGCACCTTTTTGAGATGAGCACTCCAAAGACCCACCCACTCTCCCTCAGCTGAGCCTCCGCTCCGGTTCCCACATCCAGCAAGCATCCACCCTCTGGATATCCTAACAGACCATTCCTCAAATTCAAGTAAACTTGTGGATTTTATACTTTTATCTTACATATTTATTTCTCATATCTTATGATTCTTAAACAAACTTAAGTTTTTAAGAAAGATCAAGAGGGATGGGGAGGTGGTTCAGTCTGTAAAGTGCTTGCTATACAAGCCTGAACATTCTGAGTTCAGGTCCCCAGCATTCATGTAAAAAGCTGGGCACAGGGGCTAGAGAGATGGCTAAGTGGTTGACAGCACTGGCTGCTCTTGCAGAGGATCTGAGTTCCCAAGACTCATGGTGGCTAACAACATCCCTAATTCTATTTCCAACAAATCCCGTGCCCTCTTCTGGCCATCATGAGGATTGCACTACATAGGTGCAGGCAAAACACACACATTAAAATAAAAATAAAGCAAGCCATTACAGTGCACATTTTAATCCAAGCACTTGGGAGGCATAAACAGGTGGATCTCTGACATCAAGGTCATCCTGCTGTAGATAGTGAGTTCCAGGACAGCTAGGGCTACAGGGAGACCCTGTCTTAACCCCCCCCCACCAAAATTTTAAATAAGGTGGATACCACTGAGGATGACACCTGACAGTAACTTCTGGCCTCTACACACACACACACAAGCAGACATACATGCACATTCACACATGTGTGTGTGTGCATGCACACGCGCACGCGCACACACACAGACACATGGATGAGAATCATTCCTCTGTATGATACTTTCTGGCAGCTCAATCAAAGCCACCAATGTGGACAGTGAAAGTATCTTGGGCTGCGACCATGAGGCTTGGAGACAGAGAATTTCTCCTCATGCAACATAAAGACTGTTGTTAGCCGGGCATGGTGGCGCACCCCTTTAATCCTAGCACTTGGGAGGCAGAGGCAGGCTGATCTTTGTGAGTTCAAGGCCAGCCTGGTCTACAGAGAGAGTTCCAGGACAGCTGGGACTACAGGGAGACCCTGTCTCAAAAAGACAAAAAAAAAAAAGACTGCTTAGCATGCTTCTCTTCTTAGCCCTAGAGCTGCCCGTTCCCAGGTGGCCATAGCGGGAAAATCCATCCTTTGGGTAGAGGCAGCTTTCCATGCCCCAAAGTTGCACCAGAGTGAGGCACCCTCCCTTAGTCGATGGGGAGAAGAGGCAAATTGAGATGTAGCTCAATCCCTTAAATTAATAAAAAATGAGCAGCTCCTTTCCTTATTCAAGAAAATTTTGACGTATCACATATGCATAGAAAACTGCATAAAACTCATAGCACAAGGTATGATAAATTCCCTTAAAGGAATATTTCCTACCACAAAGACAGCCTTTCAATCATTATATAGAGCAGCAAGTAATTACTTACATGTGGGAATAACCTTTATTTATTTTTTTTTAATTTTTATTTATTTTTGTATGTGTATGAGTGTACTGTGTGCATGTAGGTCTGTGCACCCGTGTCGTGCAATGCCGCAGAGGTCAGAAGAGGGCGTCGGATTCCCCTGGAACTGGAGTTACAGACGGTTCTCAGCCGCCATGTGGGCGCTGGGGATCGAACCCAGGTCCTCTGCAAGAGCTCTTAACCGCTAGGCTATCTCTCCAGCCCCGGGAATAACCTTTATAAAATGGACATAATCTGGCTTAAAGACTTTTACCTAAACTTGGAACCAAAAAGTTACTACTTATAATGTAAACAAGCTCACTGAGCCATATGCTCTTGTGGCCTGGGCATATGAGCTTGATCCTTTGGGGATCCTCTTGCCCTCCACCCAAGACAGTGTAAGATAGTGTATGAATGTGTGTGTACACGCTCTTCATATGGAAGCACTGAAAGCAGTATGCTTTTCTCAGTGCAAACAATCAGAGAACTTGAGAAGTCTTTGAAATTGTGTGATATTCTAGACCTGGGAACGAAAGGCAAGATCTCTGATGAGGGTGGGTCCTAGCTTTTTTTTTTTTTGCAGTAACATCCTTATTTATTATTTTTTAAGGGATTCACAATATAAGAGCACAGTTGTTTTCAGATCACATTAACATTGCTCTGTATTAGTCACTTTTCTGTTGCTGTGATAAAACCACCATGAGCAAGGGAACTTATAAAAGGAAGAGTTTATTTGAGCTTACGATTGACAGTTCCAGGGAATCAGACTCCACTGTGGTGGGAAGCATGGTGGCCGGGGCTGGAACAGCAAGCCGAGGGTCACATATCACAATGAGCACAGGAAGTAGAGAGAGAGAGACTGGAGACCGCAAGGCTTGTTAAACTCACTAAGCCTGCCCGCAATGACGTACTTCCTCCAGCACAGCCACACCTTCTAAGACCTCCAAGAACAGAGCCACCAACTGGAGACAAAATGTCTGAATACTTAAAGCCTATGGGGGGACACTCATTCAAACCACCACACTCAGTTTGCCATACAATTAGGTACTTGGTGCTAGCATCCACAGATGAGGGATATCATTCATCGTTTGTTTTTCTGGGACTGTGTTACTTCACTTAGCATGATATCTTCTAGTTCCATCAATTTACCTGAAAAGCTCGTGATGTCATCTTTCTTTACTGCTGCATGGAACACCATTGTGTAGATGTACCACATTTTCTCTATCCACTCATCAGTTGAAGGGCACTTGGGCCTTGGTGCAAGGGTCCTAGCTTCAGCTTCCCTGATTTATGCTGGAGATACTGTTTCAATAAAAGAATGAGCAAAGCCTGGTTTGAGAACACAATACTGTGAGAGGTCTGAAGGAACAGCTTCTCAGAACTCAGGTCCATTCTTGGTTGTTTGTTTATTCAGAAATAACTGTAATGTGGCTTAGAGACATTTTACTTACATCTACAACATCTCAGATAAACAGCTCATTCGAGGGGCTAGAGAGGTGGCTCAGCTGTTAAGAGCATGGGTTGCTCATGCAGAGGACCCAAATTCAATTCCCAGTACCCACATGGTGGTTAACAACCATATATAACTCCAATCCAAGGAGATCTGATACCCTCTGACCTCCAAGGGCATTGTACAACACCAGTATACCTGCATAAATGCATGCAATACACTCATACACATAAAATAAAAATAATAAAATACTTTTAATTTTATTTATTTTTGTATGTGTATGAGTGTACTATCTGCATGTAGGTTTGTGCACCCGTGTTGTGCAATGCCACAGAGGTCAGAAGAGGGTCTCGGATTCCCCTGGAACTGGAGTTCTCCTGGAATTGGAGTTACAGACGGTTCTCAGCCGCCATGTGGGTGCTGGGGATTGAACCTGGGTCCTCTGCAAGAGCAGTCGGTGCTTTTAACTGCTAGGCTAACTCTCCAGCCCAATAAAATACTTTTAAAACAGTTCATTTGAGTGGCTTTCCCTTAAGAAACCTTCCCTTAATATACTTTTCCCAAAAGTGTATTGAAGTTTCTACTCCTCACATGACTGAAGACTCTCATTGAGAGTGGACCAATAAAATGACCATACTCCATCTTTCACCATTCCCTGAAAGGCTTCAAAGAATTACAATTAAATTCTACCTTACCATGGCAGGAGAGATGACTCATCAGTTAAGAGCACTTACTGTTCTTCCAGAGGGCCCAGATTCGGTTCCCAGCATCCATATGGCAGCTAATACTCATTCTTAAATCCAGTTCCAAGGGATCCCTCGCCCTCTTCTGGTCTCTATGGGCACTGCACACAGATGCTGCACTTACATGCATGTAGGCAAAACATTCATTTACATAAAAAATAAATCAATCAGAGGAATTCAATTCCAGTCTCCCTCAGTGGCTCCTTGTACACGGTAGGCCAGAGCCTTGGCCATGTGATAATCCAGTTCACTGGAGCACTGGGGAAACCTGCTGAACTCACAGATATGTTCTCCTGGTCAAGGCAAGCTGAAGTCCCATTCTGCTAAGCTTTCTATACCCATTCCAGGGCTCTCATCTCATATTAGGGATATATTTTTTCATAGGCCACCTCACCGCATTGGCCTGACACCCTATGGTCATCTAAGGTTTAGACAAAATTATTTACTGCACAGATTTTCTCAGTGCTGGGTAAGGAGATGACTGCATCAGTGACCGATGACTGGCCACCAAGTGTTTTCTCCCCCTTATGAAAGTCATCAGGAACTTTGTGAAGATGGGGCAATAATGTGACTGTTTCTCAGCAGTGGAAGGTAAGCAAACAGGATGGATGTCCTGCATGAGCCAATGTTAAGAAGGGTGAGTTCCTGAGTTGTTCTTCCCTCACACACAGGCTGGATTCAGAGGACTCTGTGCTCTTAAGCATGGAAAGTCACAAAGTGAAGAAGTCCATTTCCACTACAGTAAGCTGTCAAAACATGGGAGACTTAGCCTCTTTACTCTCACTGGTATGGTGAGTACGATGCAGTCTCTCACTGAGATGGTAAGGTACAGAACATGGGCTTGTATCTTAGCAACTTTTTTTTCAGCAACTACAGGGAAAACAGACTGAAGGGATACCACTTCAGAGAGTGCATGTGTGTGCGAGCATGTATGCTATAAGGGATACCACTTTGGAGAGTGCATGTATGCGTGAGCATGTATGCTATAAGGGATACCACTTCAGAGAGTGCATGTGTGCGCGAGCATGTATGCTATAAGGGATACCACTTCGGAGAGCGCATGTGTGCATGAGCATGTATGCTATAAGGGATACCACTTCCGAGAGTGCATGTGTGCATGAACATGTATGCTATCAATTTACTTTTCTGGGTCCAGTGTATATTCTTCTTATTTATGTACTTTCATTTTCCTTGATCCATGAAGTTTAAGTGGACTACTTTGCCAGTAGTTCTGAAGGTAACAATCAGTGCAAGCTATACCTGATTTGTTCTGAAAGAGTGGAAGGGGGAGACATTCTCTTTTCTGGTTAGTTACTAAGGATGTGACTGGAACTCACAGCCATCTTGCCTTCATCAGAGAAGGAAATACTGAAAGAAGAATAAAGGAGGAAAGGGTCCTCGTGGCTAGTCTGTGGTCCACTTCCCTCCTGTTACCAGGGAGATCCCTAGGGGAAAGAAAATCATCTCGTCTGATCTCTTTGTATAAGTGGCCTCCTAACAATTTAAGAAGAATCTTCGTCTACTGTTCATAACAAGATTATCTGTGCTGGATAGCTTCAGTCATCAACTGGACATACCTTGGAAGTGGGAACCTCCACTGGGGAATTTTCTCTATCTGATTAGCTTTGTAGGCATGTCTGTGAGGCATTTTCTTGATGTTAAATGATGTGGGAGGGCCCAGCACACTGTGGGCAGTACCACTCCTGCCCAGGTGGTCCCGGGTTATGTAAGAAAGCAGGCTGAGTGCGGGCAGGCCAGAGGAACAAGCCAGTAAGCAGTGTTCCTTCATGATCTGTACTTCAGCTCCTGCCTCCAAGATCCTGCCGGGAGTCCATGTCTGACTTTCCACAGTGACGAATGTGTCTTGGATATATAAGAGGAAATAAACCCTTACCTCCCAAGTTAGTTTTGGTCAGTGTTTTTATCACAAGTTCCTGGGAACAATGTCCCTGGTTTAGAATTGTTTATACATTATGAATCCAGAAGCACGGCTCCCCTGCGAAGGTGGTGTAAGCGCAGTGCATTAGTTACTCCATGTCACTGTGACCAAATTACCTGGCAGAAGCAAGAGAGGATGGGTTATTTGGGTTCAAGGTTTTAGAATGTTCTACTCCAACTGTATGAGGAAGGCCCAGGTGGCAGAGTGGCTGAGCCCATGTCAGCAAGTGTGTGTGGCAGCCAGCTAGAACACAGAGTAGGCTTGAACCTACTGGTGGATAACACTGTTAAAAGCCCAGCTCCGGGACTGGAGAGATGGCTCAGCAGTCAAGAGCACCAACTCCTCTTGCAGAGGACCCGGGTTCGATTCCCAGCACCCACATGGCAGCTAAGAACCATCTTTAACTCAGTTCCGGGGGAATCCAACATCCTCTTCTGACTTCCACAGCATTTCATGACACGGGTGCACCAACCTACATGCAGACAGTACATTCATACACAGAAAAAATTTAAAAATAAAAAATAAAAAAGCCCAGCCCCACCTCCTCAAGTCTTCACAGCCTTCCGCGCAGCACCACAAGCTGGGTGTTAAGACTTCAAAATAGGAGCCTATTTCAGATTTAAACCATAACACTCAGTAGCAGTCTTGCTAGAAAATAGAAGGATTTCAGAACATAAGCACTCCTTGCTGTGTGGGACAAGCACAACATTACTTAGAAGTCTCCTCTTACTACTCTGGGCCAGAAAACATGTCTAATGCAGAGAGACAGACCTGAGCAGCCACAGGAGATGGCCCCTCCCTTGTTTGTATCCTGTTATCTGTTACTGTATAACAAATTCCTTCATAATTGGGTGACTAATTTAATTTTTATTATTTTTATTTTCTGTGTATGAGTGTAATGCCTTCATGTATGTAAGTGCACTGCATGAATACAATGCCCACAGAGGCCAGAAGAGGGCATTGGATCTCTTGGAACTAGAGTTACAGAGAGTTGTGAGCTACAATGTGGGTCATCTGCAAGAGCAGCCAGTGCTCTTAACCATGAGCCATCTCTCCAGCCCCATAATCTGGTGATTTAAACAACAGGGTTTTCTTCTCTTGTGTTCTCTGTGGACAGGAATTTGTAGAAGGAACAGCAGACATAGGCTATCTTTGCTCCAGAGTATCTGGGTCCACAAAGGAGAATGACTGATAGAAATGAGCAAGAGGAGAGATTAAAAACAGAAGCAAGGGGTGGAAGAGACGGCTCAGCAGTTAAGAGCACTGGCTGCTCCTACAGAGAATCTGGGTTCAGCTCCATAGGCATTGCATGCATGTGGTGCACTAATATACATGCAGTCAAAACACTCATACACATAAAAAGTATATAAGGTACTAGAAAGATGTCTCAGCAGTTAGGAACACTGTTCTTCCAGATACTCGGGTTTAATTTCCAGCACCTACATGGTGGCTAACCACTCTCTATAATTCCAATTCCAAGGGATCTGACACCTTCTTCTAGCTGTGTGGCATTGCATGTATGTGGTGCATTTACATTCATGCAGGCAATACACTAATACATATAAAATAAAATATATAAAATAAAATAATATATAAAATAAAAACTATTCTTTTTTGAGACAGGATCTCCCTGTAGCCCCAGCTGGCCTTGAATTCACAGGGATCCTCTACCTCTGCCTCCTGAATGCTGGGATTAAAGGCGAGTACCACCACAGCCAGCTAAACAATAAATGAGCCAGATGCTATGCTCACTCAAGCAAAAGTGTGTGGAATGTATATGAAAGTGCTTGGTAAAGCATTACATAGATTTTAATATCATCCTGGGTGCTCTCCTCTTCCTCTCTGAAATCACTTTTGGAATCATTGTTTTGTGGAAGTTTCTCAAGGATGGGGACATTTTCCACCTCTGAATGGCCTGACTAGTACCTTGTACTGAGGGCCCAGGTGTGGACAGCAGCTTGGGAAGTTTCGTCTTCTGCTCCCTTCAGCATTGAGTCACTCTGTCAATGTGTGGGGCTAACCATTCTGCTGCTCCGTCAACTAAGGAAGCACTCGCGTACATGACTGAACATAAATGGGCTGCCTGTAGGGAAATGATCTGTTTTCCCCTAAGCCCTGATGTCCTTTGCACAGTGTGTTCTCACAGGACTGTTTTTATTCTAAAGTTAGAATCAAGGTTCCTAAGGTTAATAAGCAAAGCACTTAATCTAGCCAAACCTCAACAAGCTAGTCCTGCTAGTTCCAGAACAGAACTCAGTCGGGAGGTACCTGTGGAATGATGGTCACGATGTTAGTCTGCTCGAGGACCCTCATCATACAGAGAGGCAAAGATCCAGACAACCTTCAAAGATTCTCCAAGTCCACAGCTATGCTGGGATTTGATCCAAAAATTCAGATTCCCAGACCTTGGATCTTTACACATCCCTAAGATTTCCTCTCTGAGTTTATCCATAAGCCAATAATAAGTTACCCTGTGCTCTTCCACATGGCACACATGATTTAAATAATGCTGCAGAGGGATGAGAACGGACTGGCTTTGGAGATGGGCACACAAATAGGTGAATAATGATCGCTTATCACTGTTGGCAGGTGTGCTGGATAGCTTTAGTGTCAACTTGACACACCTGGGTTGAGGGAGCCTCAATTGGGGAATTTGCTCTGTTGGATTGGCCTGTGGCCACATCTGTGGTGTATTGTCTTGATTGTTGAGCAGTGACAGTATAAGAAGGCAGGCTGGGCATGAGCCAGAGAGCAAGCCAGGAGCAAGCCAGTGGACAGCATTCCTCCATGGCCTGTGCTTCAGCTCCTGCCTCCAGGTTCCTGCCCTGAGTTCTTACCTTGGGCTCCCTGAGTGATCAACTGTGACCCAGGAGATGTAAGCTGAATAAACCCTTTCCTCCCCAAGTTGGTGTCGGTCAGAGTGTTTTGTCACAGCAATGGAAAAGACAAAAAACAGTGACCGAAATTGGTACCAGACGAGTGGGGTATTGCTGTGACAGACCTGACCTTGGTGTTTTGGGAAGGATTGTGGAGCGTTTGGAACTTTGGGCTGGAAGATCATTGAATGCCTAAAAGATTGTTGCTGTGGAGCTTGGGCAGTTTTGCTGAAAGAGTTTGTAGAAGATGGAGGCCTGGGTTGTGAAGTTTCAAAGGAGCAGAGATCATCAGGACTGTGTAATCTGTGGGTCTGGTCAGCGGGGCTGGAGAATCGCTGTAGTAACAAGAGACCAGAACCTGAAGTGAAACTTTTTGTGTACTGGGCAATTGATGCTGGTTAGCTGGGCTGAAAAATTCAGTTGTAAGTAAAAGAGACCAGCATCACTGGGTGAAATCTTCTGGGGAGGAATATCTTCAGGTCAGCACACAGAAGCTGTGACCCAGAAAGGGCCTGAGCCTCCATCTCGAGCCAGAAGCCGGACTTGGTAAGTGTAAGAGTCTCCTATATGGTTCCTGTGTTGAAAATTTGAGGGGTCACAGAGAGCAGCCGCGGCTTGGCACTGTGAGAGGTCAGAAAGACCATTGAAGTGCTGGAATGCACTTGGTTGCTGTGAAGACCCCAGGATTGCAGGGGTCATGGAGAAGAGCTGAGGCTTTGCACCAGGAGAGGTCAGAAGAGACATTGGTGAAGGTGCTGCCTCAGTTTCAGTAGGACCCCAGCTTTTTGGAGAGGCCGGTACCCTGGGATGACCACCAAGAGCAGCGGTAGGTGTAAATGGAGTCGGCCTGGGCCTCGAGATAGCTGTGTGCCAAGGCAGCAGACGGAGAGGGGGAGCTGCCGAAACCCTTTGGAGCCCAGAAGATCGTGAGTGGATCCCAGGTGTCCAGCCTTGAGCTACTTGCTGGACTTAGGTTTTGTTTGAAGTGCTGATTCTTCCCTTTGAAATAAGACATACTTGTTTTGGATTTTGCAGCAGCCCACAGTTAGGAGCTTTTAATAGACTGGACTTTTAAGTGCTTTGGACATTTTAAGGACTGTGAGGCTTTTGAGGTTGTACTGTCTTAGGTTGTGATTCATGTTAACATCATATTTTGGGGATAAGAACTGGAAAGGTGGTGGTTTAATAGTGATGTGTTTTGTGTGTCAGTTGACAAGGGTCAATTGTGTTGGATAGCTTTAGTGTCAACTTGAACCACCTGGGTTGAGGGAGCCTCAATTGGGGAATTTGCTCCTGTGGATTGGCCTGTGGCCACATCTGTGGTGTATTGTCTTGATTGTGAGACGTGACAGTATAAGAAGGCAGGCTGGGCATGAGCCAGAGAGCAAGCCAGGAGCAAGCCAGTGGACAGCATTCCTCCATGGCCTGTGCTTCCGCTCTGCCTCCGGTTCCTTCCCTGAGTTCTTACCTTGGGCTCCCTGAGTGATCAACTGTGACCCAGGAGATGTAAGCTGATAAACCTTTCCTCCCCCAAGTTGGTGTCGGTCAGAGAGTTTTGTCACAGCAATGGAAAGACAAACTATGACAGCAGGCTATCCAATATTTCCCTAACTTCCATGTTAATGTTTTCATAATTATTTTATGTGTACAAATGTATTGCCTGCACATATATAAGTACACCTGTGTTGTGCAATGTCCGCAGAGGTCAGAAGAGGTTCATCTGCAAGAGCAGCCAGTGCTCTTAATTGCTGAGCCATCTCTCCACAGCCCCCCCCCAACTAATGTTTTTCATCTCCATGCAATGCATTGTGGCATATGGTTGAGACACTTCACACTTAGATCTTACTCTCTTTTTTTTTTTTTTTTGGTCTTTTGAGCAGGTCTCCCTTAGTCTCCAGCTGGCCTCGAACTTGCTCTGTAGACCAGGCTGGCCTTGAACTCACAGAGATCCACCTGCCTCTGCCTCCCAAGTGCTAGGATTAAAGGCGTGCGCCACCACACCCAGCAGATCGTACACTCTTTTCAGGATCTAACGACCCTTGTCTTTCTTGAAGTCTACCACTTTACCAGCAGGGGACAGGAACAATATTCTTGTGGTGTGTGTGTGTGTGGTGTGTGTGTGTGTGTGTGTGTGTCTTTTTGAAACAGGGTCTCCTTGTAGCCCCAGCTGATCTGGAACTCACTATGTAGACCAGACTGGTCTTGAACACACAGAGATCCATATGCTTCTGCCTCCTGATTCTGGGATTAAATAGCTACCGTGCCCAGTTCCAGCTTAATTTTAGTTTATTTTTATGTGTAGTGCCTGCATGTATGTAAGTGTACTCATGTTGCACAATGCCCATGGAGGACAGAAAAGGCCTTGGATCCCCTGAAACTGGAGTTATAGAAGGTTGTTATCTACCAAGTGGGTGCTAGGAACCAAACCTATGTCCTTTGCAAGAGCAGCCACTGGTCTTAACCACTGAGCTACTTCTCTAGCCCTGAAAAGCCATTTTTTTTTAGAGAAGATTTCTTTTTTTATTTTTTAATTTCTTCTTTATGTGTATGAATTTACTGTCTGCTGAGGTCTGTTGCACCATGTCGTGCAATGTGAGGTCAGAAGAGGGCGTCGGATTCCCCTGCAACTGGAGTTTAAGACGGCTCTCAGCCGCCATGTGGTGCTGGGGATTGACCGGGTCCTCCGCAAGAGCATTCGGTGCTCTTAACCACTAGGCCATCTCTCCAGCCCTGAAAAGCCAATTTTAAAAGGTTAAGTAAATTGCCCTTGTTTTTTTTTTTAATTTTATTTATTTTTTGTTTATTAATGCTTTCTGCATTTCATACATTATTTTCCAATTCAGTTCAGGCACATTTCCCTTTCCCTTCCCCCCCACCCCCACCCCATCCCAGTCATGCATTCTGCCATAACTGTCCTGCATCTTTCTCTCAGTTTTTTTCATTTTTTAGCTATAAGTGATAATCCATGAGTACAAGCATCCTTCATGGAAAACCAATCTGCAGGCTGTTGTGCCCAAACCCCCACAGCCCACCATCCAGTGGGGGGTGAGCGTTGTTTTCAATCAAGTTGATCAAATGGTGTCCAGACTACATTGCTGTAGTTTACCATCACCCCAATCGTAGCCCTTACATTCTACCCACTACACCTCTTCCACAGATTGTTCCCTAGGCTTAGAAAAGGGGCCACAGGTGGAGAGAAGCACAAACAGTCCACCCTCTCTCTGGGCTGTTTCTTGGACTTGGTCAATTCTGGCTGTTTCCTTTCATGGGCTGACAGTTTGTCCAGGAATAACTTTTGATCCTACTAATGAAGCACAAGCAATTAGAATATAGGTATTTAAACAGCACTAATAGTTATGGTAGGTTACTTTGGTATAGACACATATGTTTGGAGATATGTTAATCCATGAATTACATTTTTTCCTGTTAATATGACAGGGTCTTACTGTGGCTTATACACTCTAACCTAACACTGTAGAGGATGTAAGTTTGTGGCATCAGCCATGGGTTATTCCTCCAAGGAGAGACCATAGCCAATTAGTTTGGGATATACAGATATGGCTGCCTCTGCTGCACAGTATTTCCAGGCAGGTGAGGTGTAGCTGGTGCTGACGGTGGAGTCTTGCTTGACTCAAGGAGACCCGTATTTGCTTTATTGGTTTAGTGGCCTTTGGTACACTCTCCTGTGTTCCAGAGGCCATCTGTAACACTTGCAATGTGTGGTCTTTCCCCATGTTAACGTTAGGTCTTCGCAGCAGGGCTGCAGTGACTTATTGCCTCTCTTCTTGCAGGTATCCCATTTAGAGGCAAGGAGCCTTTACCTTTTGGGGCCTTGGATCCCCTGGCCAACATCTCCCTGGTAGAATAATCATTGTTGATGTCAGAGCTCTGAATTAATATATTTTGCTTAAGTGCATAGCTTAAGGATTTAGTATTTATTTGGTTCTGAACAGAGAATAATCCTTCACAGTTCTATGTCTATTAGTCAATTAAAGAGGCAGTTTTACCAGTTTTATAAGAGATTACCTCTATAATATTTTTCTCCAATTTACAGTTGGGGGACGACCTCATCATCGTCATATTCTCCTCTTGTTCATGGGGGGAGGCAAGAAGTCTCTCTTATCAAAACCTTTGTGGCACCTAGAAGGTAAGTTTCATTAGGACCATTATAAATAGTTTGTTACATGTGGATCCACAGAGGGTTTTTTTTCTCTGTTTATGGCAATATAGTGTTCTTCTTTCAATGTTCAGACGTCAACCTTATTGTTGCACTTTTTGGTACATTCTACTCAATGCAAAAGCTGTACTTTTTTTCTCAGCCATAAGTGTTGGTACATTTTTTTCCTGTTGGAAAACAACAATCTTTTCCCGTAGTAGTTTTAGATTTGAATTGAGTGTTTTTGACACAAAAGGTTTCATGTCTTCTGTCTATCCCCCCTTTTAATCTCCCATGAGTCTCCAGAAGACAGTTGTATTATACATAACTATAGGGTGGATCAAGGCACTATTTCATCAAATTCACCCATGTTGTTTTGTTGGGACTATCATATTGTTAACTTGGGAAGCAAACTTAATTTTTACGTTAAAGTCATCTTAAAGAGAATGCTACAGGTGATACTTCAACAGAGAAATTATAGAGAACATGTGTATGTGCAATCCCAAAGTTATTGCTCTACAGATTTTATGTAAAACAAATGTGGGACAACAGCAATTATATCTCCATTAACTCAAATGCATTACCGTTTTTATCAGAGTCTGTAACCAATGTTGTTTAATATACACATATTTACTTTTCTAAGTCCTAAAAACCATGTATCCTGTAGACAGTGTCTAGGCAAAACTGGGTACTTGTTGAACTCACGTCAATTAAATTGCATTAAACGAATATATACACCCGTGTCCCTCTCCCACCCCTCCCCATTCCCAATTCACCATTTCTCGTCTGTTTTCTGATGCAGTCTTTCTGTTGTTGTTTTTTTACTATGCATCCCTCTCCATGAGAAATATTTATATCTGGGTTGTTTGGTACTAGCACCCACATATGAGGGACACCATTTGTCGTTTGTTTTTCTGGGCGACTGTGTTACTTCACTTAACATAATGTTTCCAGATCCCAGCCATTTACCTGAAAAGTTCATGATGTTGTCCTCTTACCGCGATAATAACTCCATTGTATACATGTACAATTTCTCTATCCACTCATCAGTTGAGGGGCACCTGGCTGGTTCCAGCTTTTTGCTATTGTGAACAGAGCTGCAATAAACATAGCTGTGCATGTATCTTTGCAGTAAGATGTGTCTTGTGGGGGCTGGAGAGATGGCCTAGCGGTTAAGAGCACCGACCGCTCTTGCAGAGGACCTGGGTTCGATCCCCAGCACCCACATGGTGGCCGAGAGCCGTCTGAAACTCCAATTGCAGGAGAACTCCAGTTCCAGGGGAATCCGAGACCCTCTTCTGACCTCCGCAGCATTGCACGACACGGGTGTGCAGACTTGCATGCAGACGTACATTCATACACATACAGAAAATAAATAAAATTAATAAAAAAAATTTTTTTTAAAAAAAGATGTGTCTTGTGGGTATATACCCAGGAGTGTATGACGCGGTCAAATGGAAGGCCATTTTGAGTCTTCTAAGGTTCTCCACACTGTTTCCCATAGTGGCTGTACAGTTTACATTCCCCTCAGCAATGGATGAGTGTTTCCCCTTTCCCCCAACCTCTCCAGCACTTGGTGTCATTTCGTGTTTCCTGATCCTAGCCAGTCTTATTGGAGTAAGTGATATCCAAAGTGGTTTAATTTGCATTTCCTTAATTATCAGAGATGTTGAACACTTCTTAAGATGTTTCTCAGCCATCTCTATTCCTCTCTGATGCAGTCTCTATTCCTGCTTTTGCTCCTCTTTTGTTGATTTTGTTCTCTTTCTTCTTTGTTTTTTGAGTCGTTGTATACTCTGGAATTATGTTTTGTCAGATGTATCGCGTGAAGGTTTCCTCCCCACTCTGTGGGTTTTCTCTTCACTTCCTTTTTGTTTCTTTTGACTGTACAGGCTTTGAGTTTAATGAGGTCCCATTTGTCAATTGTCGATCTTTATTCTTGTGCGGCTGCTGTCTGATTTAGGAAGTCTTTTCCTACGCTATGTCTTGTGTCTGCTGCCAAGTTTCTCTCTCACCTCCAGAGTTTGGGGTTTCACGTTGAGGTCTTTGGTCCATCTGAGGTGACTTTTGTACAAGGTGAGAGTAGGGGTTTATTCATTTTATACACAGTGGTGATCCAGTTTTGCCAACACCACTTGCTGAAGATGCTGTCTTTCCTCCATTGGGTCTTCTTGGCCCCTTGTCAAATATGAGGTGGCTTGAAATTTATGAGCTCAGGTTTGATCTTTAGTTTTATTCCATTGGTCAACTGGTCTGTTTTTGTGCCAGTACCAGGCTGTTTTTTGACTATAGCCCTGTAGTATAGTTTATGTTCTGTTGTATAGCGATCCCCCTGTATTGCTCTTTTCACATCAGTGGTTTGGCTATTCGGGTCTTTTGTTTTTCCAAATAAAATTGAGGATTTTTTTTTCCAAGCCTGTGAAGAAACTCTTGGGGATTTTGATGGGATTGCATTAACTCTGTACACTAGTTTGGGTCTAGGTGGACATTTTTACTATTTTATTTTCCCAATCCCATGAGCACTGGGACTTGTCCATCTTCTGATGTCTTCCTCAATTTCCTTTTTCAGGGGTTTAAAATTTTTGTTGTAGAGATCTTGGTGTCTTTGGTTTAGGTTTGTTCCTAGGTATTTTTTGCTTTTTGAGGCTATTGTGATGGGAAGGTCTCTGTTGTAGTCCTTCTTCAGTTGCTGTTGTTGGTGTGTGTAAAGAAGGCTACTGATTTTTCTCAGATTATATTTTGTTATACTACAACTTTACCAAAGGCTCTTAGCTTAAATGTTTCTAGGAGTTTTCTGGTGGAGTTCTTAGCATCCCTTAGGTAGACAATCATATCATCAGCAAAAAGGGATAGCTTGACTTCCTCTTTTCCAATTAGAACTCCTTTAATTTCCTTTTCTTGCCTTATTGCCCTAGCAAGGGTTTCCAGCACCATATTGAAAAGGAGTGGTGACAGGGGGCAGCCTTGCCGTTATTTATTTTTGTATGTATGTGAATGTCTGCCTGTAGGTTTGGGCACCCATGTCGTGCAATGCCATGGAGGTCAGAAGAGGGTGTTGGATTCCCCTGGAACTGGAGTTCTCCTGGAATTGGAGTTACAAATGGTTCTTAGCCACCATGTGGGTGCTGGGGATCGAACCTGTGTCCTCTGCAAGAGCAGTCAGTGCTCTTAACCACTAGGCTATCTCTCCAGCCCCTGCCCTTGGTTTTTACAGACAGTGAATGACCAAACCAACATTTCTTGTATGATGAAGAATGAAATGAGATATTAATTTCATTCTAAATAAGATAGGGAAAAATTGTTAGTTCTTAAAGAGACATCAAGTGGCAGATAAAAGCCATTGCTCTTGGAGTCTGGTGGCACAGCCCTGTAATCTTAGCTACTATAAAGGCTGAGGAAAGAGGATCACAAGTTCGGAGACCTGACTGGGCTATAGAATCACCATAAGGCCAGTCTGAGCAACTTACTGAGATCCTGTCTTGAAACACAGAGTGAAAATAAGGCTCAGTGGGAGAGTGCTAGCAAGTGTGGGACATGGGTTCGAGACCTAGCACTACTGAAAGACAGCAAGTGAGAGAGAGGATTCCAAAAATCTTTCCAGACGTGGCCAAAAGCTCTCTGGAAGAACATCACCCACCCACTGACAACCACCAGAGCAGAGGGCAGAAGGTATGAGAACTTCCAGAAGCAGAAGGTTCTGAACACTAACAGAGAAGGAAAAACTCAAGTCATGGGCCAGGCTGATTCATCTCTGCATCTCCCCGCCCTGCATGGCTGGAATACTGGGCAAAAGAACTGGGTTTGTAGCTGAGCCACAGGTCTCCTGATCCTGGCCAGGCCCATCCAGGTCACTCCTGTACTCCCAGCTGAACATCAACACAAGTGCCACCTGTTACTGAGCACCCCTGTGCAAGACCCACAGCCCCCGCTAACCTAAACTTTTTCAGTCACCACGTCGACACTACAACATGGGTGCTAGCTTCATTTTACAAAGGTGGGAAACAAATTGTTCAGAAATCAAGTGCCCCAAAGCTGGGATTAGAACAGGTGTCGCTCAGCCTCACGTGCCCCTGCCTTCCCAGTAGCCTTCCCTGCATCTCCACTTCTGGTGGGCTTTTCTCCAATGGCTCAGTTTCTGTTCAAAGTGCTCTCTCCCTTGAAACAATATTTTTTCTCATCTTCCCCCCTGTACTCTATGGAATAAAGTTTAATTCCTTTATCTCTACAGGACAAAAATAACAAATATAAACCGTGATAGTTCACGCCTTTAATCCTAGCACTCAGGAGGCAGAGGCAGGCAAATTTCTATGAGTTCAAGGCCAGCCTGGTCTACAGAGAGAGTTCAAGGCCAGTTGGGGCTACAGGGAGACTCTGTCTCAAAAAGACCAAACCAAAAAGAAAAAAAAAGAAAGAAAAAAGAAAAAGAAAAAAATAACAAACACAATAATTAGGACTATTATCTATCCTCGAATGAATGATCCACTTCGCTATTCCTCTTGGAGCACTGGCAAGTTCAGACATTTGTTTCATGCACTGATTTAGAATTGTGAAGCCCATGGGCTGGAGAGATGGCTCAGCAGTTAAGAGCACTGACTGCTCTTGCAGAGGACTCGGGTTCAATTCCCAGCACCCACATGGCGGCTAAGAACTGCCTTTAAGCCTGGCGTGGTGGCTCATGCTTTTAATCCTAGCACTTGGGATGCAGAGGCAGGCGGATCTCTGAGAATTCAAGGCCAGCCTGGTCAACAGAGTGAGTTCCAGGCCAGCTGGGGCTATAGGGAGACCCTGTCTCAAAAAAAAAAAAAAGTTGTGAAGCCCATTGTTATTATTATTACCAATATTACTGCTATTATTGTTGCTGTTGTTGTATCCATGTGAGGGTGTGTGCAAGTGCATGCACGGTGCAGAAAATTCAAATATCTTCATTCATCTAGTTTTTCTGCCAGAGTCTCTCATTGAGCCTGGAGCTTACTGATTGACCAGACTGGCTGGGATCTTCCTGTCTTAACTTCCCTATACTGCTCCATGCACCTTGCTTTTACGGGCAAGCCCTTTACTCTAAGCCTTCTCCTCAGCCCTAGAATTATGAGGTTAACTTTTTCTTTTTTTGTCTTTTCAAGACAGGGTTCCCTGTAGCCCCAGGAGTTCTGGAACTCACTCTGTAGACCAGGCTGGCCTTGAACTCATAGAGATCTGCCTGCCTCTGCTTCCTGAGTACTGGGATTAAAGGCATGCACCACCACTCCTGGCCAAATTATGAGGTTTAAATGCAGCGTTTGAAAGGCCTTGTAATACAGTGCAGGATCGTACACCAGACATTCACAAGACCTGGATTTTCATTCGGACCCTGCTACAAACTTGTTGCGTGACCTTGGGGGAAATGATTTAACAGTTCAGAATCTTATTTTTCCAACTATAAAATTGGGAGCCTAGACTTATTAATGTACAAGGACTCTTAGCAATGTGATGAAGGCACTCCATCTGGAATTAATTCCGTGACCATTTTTAAAGGCTTTGAAATATTTAGAGTTGGTTTCAAATAAGTACCCAGTACTGCTTTGCAGGTAAGGGCTGGAATAACAGCTCACCCGGAGTTTAGCTGTGTTCCAGTAGGACACGGAAGGGGGCAGGGCCGTGTCACCTGACTCTTGATATACATACAAATTAAAAATGCATGTCAGGCTGAAGGAGAATACCTGGTGAATTAGTGATGGACCCTGATGTCTACACTGCAGGGTGGACAGGGATATGGACAGGAGGAAGGAGGGGGGTGCCTAGTGAGGCCCCAGTGAGGAACTGTGTAAACAGAATCCAGGTAAAGTCCATCCACACCTGACTATGGTTGTAACCATGGCACAGCAGCCTGCCACCAGTGTTAGATGAACATGTTTGATTTAACAGAAGTGGGGACAGATGCTGTGACTCTCAAACCACCAGAGCACATAGAGGCCAAACAGAGATGTGATGGTCGGTATGGACAGACCGGACTCAGGAGGGGCATCCTGCAGAGGCCTGTGTTCTTGCAAGGCACCAGGGACCTCTACAGGCAGAAAGGAATGCATAAAGAGAATTTTCAATCCCCTTTCTTGTCCCTTCCTCTACCCTCCACAACCCCACTCATCCCCTCATACCTGGCTTAGCTGCTCTCAGCTTGTTCTTGTCTAGAGTCCCCTAGGGCAACTCTGATAGATCTCCACACTGTGAGAACCGGAAGTCTAGCCTGGCTGGAGACACTATCTCGGCTTCATGGTGAGAGTGGCTAGGGAAGAAAAAAACCCAGGGAGAAGCCAAAGACAGGAGTCTCCCCCTCCCACCCCCATCATTTTATGTCTTTTGTGGAGATTCTGGGTTTCCTGGGCCAGGTCACTTTCAGGTTGCAGAAAAGCATAAAGCAACAATGACTGTCACATATATAAAGTTGCAAAACTTGAAGATGGGGCTGGGGAGATGGCTCAGTGGTTAAGAGCTCTGACTGCTCTTGCAGAGGACCGGGGTTCAATTCCAGCACTCACATGGTGGCTAAGAACCGTCTTGAAGCCGGGCGTGGTGGTCCACACCTTTAATCCTAGTGCTTGGGAGGCAGAGGCAGACAGATCTCTGTGAGTTCAAGGCCAGCCTGGTCTACAGAGTGAGTTCCAGGCCAGCTGGGGCTACAGGGAGACCCCGTCTCAAAAAGACAAAAAAAAAAAAAACTTGAAGATCACAATTAAAAGAATAACCAGGCTGGGTGTGGAAGTGCACGCCTTTAATCCCAGCACTCGGGAAGCAGAAGCAGGGGCTCTCTGGGAGTTCAAGGCCAACCTGGTCTACATAGTAAGTTCCAGGTCAGCAGAGGCTACCTTGAAGATTACAGTTAAAAGAATTACAAGCAGTCAAGCCAGCATCTTCCAAGTTTCTAAGTGCTTTGCCAACTCCTCCAGGCAGAATGAAGCATCCTCCTCTCAATCCACCCATTTCTCTTAATCTGTATTGCTGTTCTTTTGGGTGTGCACCTGTATGCGCATGTTTTATATGTGTGCGCATGTTTTATATGTGTGCGGGTTCCTGTAGGGGAGTGAAAGGTCAATCTCAAGTGCTAGTCTTTGAGAGCCATCCACCTTATTTTTTGAAACAGGGTCTCTCATTGATCTAGAGCCCACAAGCAAGCTAGGCTATTTAGCCAGAGAACCACCTGTCTCTGCTTCCCCAGGGCTGAGATCACTAAGCCATCTGAACAGTTTCATTTTGGTTTTCTTTGCACCCTAAGGGTATACAGCAGTCTCTAGTTCATGCAATAGACAGCATTTGATGACTGAGTGGTTGAATCATCAGTCTTCCCATTAAGCAGTAGATATTTTTTAATTTTTATTTTTATTTTATGCATGAGTGTTTTGCCTGCAAGTAAATGCACCCATATTGTGCAATGCCTGTGGCCCTCAGAAGAAGGCATCTGATCCTCTGGAACTGGAATTATAGGCAGTTGTGAACTACCATGTGTATGCTGGGATCCAGTGCTCTTAACTGCTGAGCCACCTCTCTAGCCCTTGATAGATCCTTGCTCTTACAGAGGACCTGGGTTTTGTTCCCAGAACCCACATGGTGGCTCACAACCATCCATAACTGCAGTTCTAGAGGATCTGGCACCTCTTTCTGCCCTCCACAGGCACTGCATGCAAGCAGTGCACTAAGTGCATGTAGGCAAAGCACTCATACACATAAAATAAAATAAATCAATTTCTATTATTATTTTGGGAGCAGGCAAGATGATTCAGCAAGTAAAGGCACTTGCCACCAAGCTGGTGACCTAAGTTCAATCCTTATAACCCAGGGGGTGGAAGGAAAGAACCAACTCCTGAAAGTTGTCCTCTGACCTCCATACATGAGCCATGGCACAAGTGCCCACACACATACATGCACAGACACACATGACAAGACTGATGATGATTAGATAGATAGATAGACAGATAGATAGATAGATAGATAGATAGATAGATAGATAGATAGATAGATGATAGATAGATAGATAGAAACATTTTTTTAATTTTTTTATTTATTTCTGTATGTGTATGAATGTACTGTCTGCATGCAAGTCTGTGCACCCGTGTCGTGCAATGCCGCGGAGGTCAGAAGAGGGTGTCGGATTCCCCTGGAACTGGAGTTCTCCTGAAATTGGAGTTTCAGACGGTTCTTAGCCGCCATGTGGGTGCTGGGGATCGAACCCAGGTCCTCTGCAAGAGCGGTCGGCACTCTTAACCACTAAGCTATCTCTCCAGCCCAGATAGAAACATTTTTAAGAGGTGAGTTGCCCTAAAACTATAGCTGGCTACTCATATAAAAAAAAAAAAATACAAAGTCGATCTCTCTGCCTGCCCCTTGAAGGGTACCAAATACAGGGTTCCTAAATGAAGCAAACATCTCTGGAGCAGCAGGGGAGAGGCGTTTGCTCTCTGGCTGTTCCCCAGATCATTTGCTCCAACAGCCCAACGATTCCCTTCCATCCCCCCAGCTCCCTCCTAATATCGAGATGAATTTCTCAGTTGTTCTCTTGACAAGCAATATGGTCACTTCTTTCCCCTCCCAAATCATTTGTTTTGGCTAAAAGTCAAGCCAAGCAATAGCAGAAAATAAACCAAGGAAGGAGGAAAGGCTCAGTTTAAGAAGGAGACAAGGAGGCTGGAGAGATGTCTCAGGGATTAAGAGCACTGGTTGCTCTTACAGAGGATCCAGGTTTAGTTCCCAACACCCACGTGGTAGCTAACAACCATCTGTAACTCCAGTTTCAGGGAATCCGATGAGCACCGCACAGCACAGTACGCTTACATGTAGGCAATACACTCATACACATAAAATAAAATAAATATTTATTTTAAAAAGGAAGGAGACACCACCTCCCTCTCCCAGTTAATCTGAGGAGTTTATTTTATAAGATCACTGATGAGAACTTGCAGACCTCCCAGCTCCACTGTGAGAGGACATGGCTAGCAGGGCAGACCTCCATATCTACATAACAGACATAATTATTATCATTAGGGCGACAGCAACGCTGTCATTAAAAAGTTGCCTAAGCTTACTTTCCTGGTCTTGCCTATGGTGAAGGAAGGTCATCTCTGCATCCCTGTGAAAGGATCCCACTGTCCAGCTCATCTTTCCCCTCCCTGCTCTGCCCCCTCCCTGCTCTCCGCTCTTTCTCCCTCCTATTCCCACACCCTTGCTCTGTTGACTGCCGGTATTTTTCTCTAGGTTCTAACCCAAACTCTTCCCCTTGATGTTTTAATTTGGGGTTGTGACACATGAGACACAGTCACGATCCTTTATTCAGGACACTGGGAATCTGTTACTCATGCCATTCACCTCAGAGGGCACCCAACTTTCTGGCCTTGTTTGGCCCTCTGGTAGGAATCTGGTTTGTGGCACAGAACTCTTGGCTGTGGTTCTTTAGTGCTTGGAAAGTGACCTTTAAGTGGCTGTATTTAAGCCTGTCCAGGGACCAGGAAGCACAGAACAGAGGCTGAGCTTTGGTGGATGTCAGCACAAGTTCTGGAGGCACCGAGTCTAAGTGGGAAACTCAAGCCCAAATGTTGATTAAAAAAAAAAAAAAAAGCAGGGCTGGAGAAATAGTTCAGTTTGCTGTGCAAGCACAAGGCCCTGAGCTCCACCTGAGCATGATGTCAAAATCCAGGCATAGTGTCCACACCTGCAATCCCAGAGTCAAGGAGGAAAAGACAGACAGAGCCCTGGGGCTTATTGGCCAAAAGAAGTCTAGCCTACAGCCCCAGGTCCCAGTGTGAGACCCTGGCTCAACAGGCAAGGTAGATGGCTTCTAAGAAACAATACCAGAGGCCAGCCTTCATCTTCCACATGCACAAGCACACCCAGAAATTCTACACACACACACACACACACACACACACACACACACACACGCACACACACAAATAAATCAAGTGTTTAAATTACAGCAATTATAAAGTTACAATTTGTATTAATTTCTTAGGGATGCAATTACTACAACCTAGGTGACTAAAATAAACAGAAATTTATAGAAAAATAAAAAAGAAATTAAAAAAAGAAATTTATACTATAACAGTTATGGAAGTCAAAAACACAAAATTAAGGTACTGGCCATGGGTAGAGACACATGCCTTTAATCCCAGCACTCAGGAGGCAGAGGCAGGCAGTCTCTGTGAGATTGAGGCCAGCCTGGTCTACATAGTGAGTTCCAGGCCAGAAGGGGCTACAGGGAGACCCTGTCTTAAAAATAACAACAATAATAACAAAAATCAAGGTGCTGGCTCCCTAAGAAGCCCCTAGGGGAGGTTCTGTCCTGGCCTAGCTTCAGAGGGCTCTGGGCAGTCCTTCAACTTGTCAATGTGTCCCTGTGTCCTAGCCTACATCCCCATGCAGCTTTCTCCCTAGGGTCTGCTCGTGGCCTTGCCTTTTCACTTACGGGGTCCATCCTAAGTGTCAGACCCAGTTTAATCCACATTATTTCATCATAACTCTCTGCAGACATGAAATTCTTATTTTGCTGGGGTGATGGGGATGGGGGAGAGGAAGACACTACTCAACCCCCAGCCCACAATCTAAAAGACAGGGAACATAAAAGAACATGCATGGGCTGGAGAGATGGCCTAGCACTTAAGAGTGCCGACTGCTCTTGCAGAGGACCCGGGTTCGATCCCCAGCACCCACATAGTGGCTGAGACCATCTTTAACTCCAGTTCCAGGGGAATCCAATGCCCTCTTCTGACCTCCGCGGCATTGCATGACACAGGGGCACCAACCTACATGCAAACAGTACACTCATACACATAAAAAAAATAAAAAATAAAAAATAAATAAGAACATGCCGTAAACCCAGCACTCCAAAGGCCAAGGCATGAGGATGGACAGTGCCAGGCCTACATGGGCTACAGAGACGCTGTGTGAATATAACTAGACAGATAGAAGATAGATGATAGATAAATAGATAGATAATAGATAGATGGTAGTTGATAGTATAGATGATAGTATGATAGATAGATGATAGATAGATAAGATAGATAGATAGGATAGATAGATCGGAATGAATAGTAGTAGATAGAATAGATAGATAGATAGATGATAGATCGATAGTAATAGATAGATATAGATAGATGAAAGATTGATATGATAGATATGATGATAGACGAGTAGATATATTAGATGATAGAGATAGATGGATGGATATGATAGAATGATTGGATAAGATAGATAGGATAGATAATAAGTAGATAAGATAATAGATGGATAAAAAAAAAAAGAAATAAAAATAGAAGATAGATAGATAGATATAGATAGATAGATGATTAGAGTAATAGATAGATAATGATAGATAGATAGATTGATAGAATAGGATATAGCATAGATAGATAGATGATAGCGAACTATCGATGATAGATAGATGATAGATCGATTGTAATAGATATTCGATAGATAGATAGATGATAGAAGTAGATGAGTAGTTAGGATGATACATAGATAGTAGATGATAGGATAAGAATAGATTATAGATAGATTCGATAGATAGATAGATGATAGATAGATAGATATGATAGATAGATATGATAGATAGATGATAGGTAAATGGGCTTTTCAACGGCAAGCATTGCATGTTGGCAAGATATCTGAACAGATTAAGGCACTTGCCACCAAACCTGACAACCTGGTTTGATCCCGACCCAAGAAAAGAACAAAGAATGATTCCTGAAGCTTTCCTCTGACTTCTGCACATGGTGAGCCACAGTGTGTGTGATGTCGACTGTTTTATATTCTCTTGTATCATTTTCAAATAGCATAGGAGTCAGGGGAGAAAGCAATAGAAGGACATGTTTTATTTGGGAGAAGTTCTTGTTTAATTCCACAAAGCAAACTTAAACTTAGGTATCCACCCCACCCCCCCAAAAAAGCCAAAACAATTAGTCCGGGACTGTTTCTTTAGCATGGTATACAGATCTTCTCAGCAGGAAAAGGACCCTTTCCCTTCGTGTCTCTAACTCCCCCAATAGAGGGGGTGTGCTGGGGTTTCTCTCTCCTGACTAAAGGCCTTATAAAGAGAGCAGGAAGAAGTCTGAAGGCTGGAGTACAGAGGAAAATCCCTGAGGGCTCTTAGAGCCCATTTCAGGGATAAAGTACCTTTGTCTATATTTCATACTGATTTGCCTTAAACAGGAACCAATGACATCCAGTAACTGAAACTAAAACTTCCTGCCATACTTAACAAAAAAACGGTCAGAGGTAGAGAGGTAGTTCAATGATTAAGAGCACTCGCTGCTCTTCAGAGGACCAGGCTTGGCTCCCAGCATCCACAATAGCTAGCTCACAACTGCCTGTGATTCCATTTCCAAGAGATTAATGCCCTTTTCTGGCCTATACGGTACCTGCACATGTGTGATGTACATACAAAGAAGCATACACACGCACACACACACCACACCAACACAACACACACCAACCACACACAATGTTCCTAGTGAAAGGAGGCCAGTCCATCCTGTGATCCTTCAGGTCTGAAAACCTGTGTTTAAAAGACAAAAACAACCAGGTGTGGTGGCACATGACTTTAATCCCAGCACTCGGAGGTGGAGGTGCAGGAGATCTTTCTCTGTGGGTTCAAGGCCAGCCTGGTCTACACAGCACTCCAGGCCAGCTGGTACTAAAGGGAGACCCTATCTCAAAAAGACCAAAAAAAAAAAAAAAAGGCAAAAACATGTCTGGTGTGGTGGCGAATGCCTTTGATCCTAGCACTTGGAAGGCAGAGGCAGGTAGATCTCTTTTGAGTTTTTGAGTTCAAGGCCAGCCTGGTCTACAGAGCCAATTCCAGGATGGCCAGAGCTACAGGGAGACCCTCTCTCTAAAAAGTAAACAACAAAAACCTACCAGTTCTCAACCAGAATCAGCCTTGCCCTCAGCCAACACCAGACAGTATCTGGTGACACACTCGGTTGTCCTGAGGATGCACCCTGCTGTCACTGGCAAACAAGGAAGGAGGCTCAGCCTCCATAGTGACAGGGCAAGCCTCACAGCTGAGAACCCTCCAAACATGAACAGTACCAAAGTCAAGTAAATGAGCCGGCCCCCCAAAAAATTCTGCAAACTTTTCTTTGAGGGCTAGAAAGATGTCTCGGTGGTTGGAGGTGCTTTCCGCTCTGGCCTCCGAAGGCTCCCGCACTCACACGCACATACACATAATAAAAACAAAGCCTTTTAAAAACACCTTGGGGCTGAAGAGGTGGCTCAGCAGTTAAGAGCACTGACTGCTCTTTCAGAGGACTCAGGTTTGGTTCCCAGCACCCACATGGCAGCTAACAACTGTCCATAACTCCAGTTCCAGGAGATCTGATGCTTTCTTCTGATCTCCACAGGCATTGCACTACTGCTCATACACATACATGCAGGCAATATACTCATACACATAAAAAGTAAAAATAAAATAAACATTTTTTTAAAAACCTACACTTTGATCATTTTTCTCTCCTGCTCAAGTGGCTGTCCATTATTCTTTTTTGAAGTATTTTTATTAGGTTTATTTATTGGAGAGGAGCAGACACCAACTCCTGGAAGTTGTTTCTCTCCTTCCACTGTGTGGTGTGTCAAGCTTGCTGGCAAGTTCCATTACCCACTGAGCTTTACTAGTTCTGCGCACTGTTCATAAGACCCTGAGCTCCTTGGCCTTTCAGACCTTCTAGAACATTCCTCAAACTTCCCTTTCCAGCTTTCTTTCTACTCCCCAACACAAACCTTCCAACCCACCACCCTGGGCTTACACATATTGCTACTCAAGGCCATCACAGTTTGAAACATTTACTTCCATGGGGCTGGAGAGATGGCTCAAAGATTAAGAGTGCTCGCTGCTCTTCTAGAGGACCCACCTTCAGTTCCTAGCACCCACATCAGGCAGCTGACAATGGATCCAAGGGATCTGACCCCCTCTCCAGCCTCCCAGGTACCTGAACTCATATGCACATATCCATGCTCACATAATAAATAAATGAGTAAATAAACAAATAAATAGGAAACTAGGCCCGCCAGGCACACAGCAGCAGCCGGGCCCAGACCAGCTGAGTGGCAGGGACTGTGCCACGTCTGGTAGGGGATTGTGGGAAGGAGAAGCTAGACCCGCTGGGCACACAGTAGTGGCCAGGCCCAGGCCTGCTGAGCTGCAGGGTACAGGGGCACGGGCTAAGCAGGCAGTCCGTAGCACCCCCCCAACTGGAATTCCAGAGGGAGTGTTCAGTAAGCCCTACAACCAACCTAGAGGAACTGGCTGGCAGCAGCAGAGGGAGCACAGGGCTCAGAGGTGTCAGAACGGCTGTTACCTACCCAGCTCTTGCAGAATAGAAAGGGAAGAGTGAGCTATACTTCCCAATTGAAAGCCTGAAATCTAGACAAGCCAACACCCCATAAATAAAGAGAAGAAATCAGAAAAAGTGATCTTTCAACATGGTGAAGAGGCATCAGAATACAGGCAAAAGGAAACCCACATGCCAAGAGCACAAAGAAAGAACAATATGGGAAAAGCACAGAATAATTCCACGCTAAAGTCTACTGTACCTATGGAGGATTCCCACAAGGAGACCTTCCTGGAGGTAGCACAGGACACAGATCATAAAATAATCACAGATATATTCAAAGAAATCATGGAACTAAGAGGAGAGAATGAAAAACTCAGAAAAGACCTGGAGGGAAAGAATGATAATTTTTGGAAAGAACTAAAAGGAGAAAATGACAAACTCCGGAAAGAACTAGGGGGAGAAATTGGCAAACTCCTGAAGGAACTAGGGGGAGAAAAATGACAAACTCCAGAAGGAAGTAGAAACACTGAAAAACCCCATGATGAAATGAAAAAGGAAACGAATCAGTGAAGCAAGGAGCTACAAGAAAAGATTGAGAACCTCCAAAAGGAAGTGGAAATAGCAAAGAAAACACAAGAGGAAATAAAAAAGGAAATCGAACACTCATCCAATCAAGAGGAAAGAATGGGAAAAAGCCTCAGAAGTAAAATGGAGGAAGCAGAAAAAAAGAATGTCAGACCTGGAAGATAACACAGAACAGCTAAAAAGCTCAAGTAAAGACTATGAAAAAATTAAAAATACACAAGAATGGAACAACCAGGAAATGTGGGACACTATGAAAAGATCAAACCTCCACAACATAGGGATAGAGGAAGGAGAAGAATCCCAAGAGAATGGCATTGATCAGATCTTCAACAGAATAATAGATGAAAATTTCCCCAAACTAGAAAAAGACAAACCCATTCAAATACAAGAAGCACACAGAACACCAAATAGACAAGACCAGAAAAGAAATCCCCATGCCATATCATAGTTAAAATGCTAGACATCCAAAACAAAGACAAAATTCTAAAAGCCACAAAAGAAAAGCAACAAGTTACATATAAGGGAAAACCTATTAGAATTACAGCTGACTTCTCAATGCAAACTATGAAAGCAAGAAGAACGTGGACCAAAGCATTCCCAGTGCTAAACAACTACAAATGCCAACCCAAGTTACTATACCCAGCAAAAATGTCAGTTCTAGTTGAAGGAAAGAGAACAATCTTCCATGACAAAAACAAGATGAAAGAATACATGTCTGGAAAACCAAACCTTCAGAGAATACTTGAAGCAAAGGGCAAAGGAGAGGAGCAGCTATCCCTAGGCACCTTGGAAGGGAAATTATTAAAAGCACAACTGCAAAAGTAGAAACCTAGACCAAAATGTAAATGGATGATAAGGGGAAAGGAAGCAACACACATCTCTCAATTATTACCTTAAATATTAATGGACTAAACTCCCCAATCAAAAGGCATAGACTGGGAGAATGGATTAGGAAACAGAATCCATCTATATGCTGTCTACAAGAAACCCATCTCACCCTCAAGGATAGGCACCAACTGAAAGTGAAAGGATGGAAAAAAAAATATTCCAAGAAAATGGTATGAAAAAGAAAGCAGGAGTTGCTATTTTAATATCAGACAAAATAGACTTCAAAGTAGAAGCAATCAGAAGAGACAAAGAAGGTCATTACATCCTCATTAAAGGGAAAATTAATCATGATGACTTCACAATCATGAATATATATGCACCAAACTCTAGTGCACCAATCTTTATAAACACAACTCTGCAGGACCCCAAGGCACAGATCAACCCCAGCACACTCATAGTAGGGGACTTCAGTACCCCACTGAGCCCCTTGGACAGATCAACCAGACAAAGAATAAACAGAGAGACATCTGAACTGAACAATATGATACAGCAAATGGCCCTCACAGACATCTAATGAATATCCCACCCAAGCACCAGAGAATACACTTTCTACTCAGTACCCCACAGAACATTCTCCAAAACTGACCACATACTGGGACACAGGAAAAAACTTCAACAAATAAAAAAAAATTGAAATAATTTCATGCATTCTATCAGGCCACAATGCAATAAAGCTCGATATCAACACCAGGAAAAGCCCTACTACCTACAGGAACACATGGAGACTAAACAGCACACACCTGAACAATGAATGGGTCAAGGAAGAAATAAAGAAAGAAATAAAAGCATTCCTGGAACTAAATGACAATGAGAGTGCAACACAACAAAATCTATGGGACACCTTAAAAGCTGTCCTAAGAGGGAAGTTTATAGCCCTGGGTGCCTACGTTAAAAAAACAGAAAGGGCACAAATAAATGAGTTAACTCTGCAGCTAAAAACCCTGGAAAGAATGACATCATGAGCTTTGCAGGAAAATGGCTGGAGCTAGAAGACATCATGCTGAGTGAAGTAACACAGTCCCAGAAAAACAAACAATGAATGGTATCCTTCATCTGTGGATGCTAGTGTCAATTACCTAGCTGTAAGTATTTCTTCTGCATGGCCCCTCGAGCTTTTGTCCAAGCAGTTGGGAGGAACATATGGAAACAAAACAACAACAACAAACAACAGAAAGGATGCCATCAAAGAAACTGACTGAAACAGTGAATTCTGCTTCAAAACAGTCAACTTCCACATTGGAGAATTTTGAGAAGACTGAGACAGAGCTGAAAAGCATGTTTTGGCAGATAATGAGCTCTGGTGGGATGGGGGGATAGGGTGGGGGACATGGGTATAGATTCGATTTGTAACATAATCTGTACAAAAATATATATATAAAAAGAAAAAGAAAAAAAAAAAAACCCTCGAAAGGCAACAATCAATGAATCCTAAACGCAACAGACAAGAAGAAAATGGACAAACATTCAGAGGCAGAAATCAATGACAATAAAAACAAAGCAAATAATACAACAAAAAATCAATGAATCCAAACGTTGGCTCTTTAGGAATAAAAAGTAGACAGACCTCTAGCCCGTTAACCAAACGAAAGAAAGCGCAACTCCAATCAATAGAATTCATGATAAAAGGGGAGGGAAACATCCAAACAGACAATGAAAAAGATCCCGAATCATACGGAATACTTCAAAAAACCTATACTCTATCAAATTTGAAAAAAACCTAAGCGAAATAGATGAATATTTTGACATCCTGGGGATCACCAAAGATAAAACCAAAAAGAGATTGACAGCTTAAACAGCACCATAATTATTTGAGGAAATTGAAGATTGTAAATTAAAACTCCCAACAAAAAAAAGCCCCAGTCCAGATGGTTTCACGGCGAATTCTATAAAACATTTAAAGAGGTCCTACAACCCCTGCTACTCAAACTATTCAGAAGGATACCAACAGAGAAATTCCCCCAACAACTTCCTTCTATGAAGCTAGCATCACTTCTAATACCAAAAAACCAGGCAAGATGCAAGCAAAAAAAGAACCGCTAATAGACCCTCTCATTAATATATTAGATGCAAAAATTCTCAACACAACTACTGCAAATCCACATACGACCCACTCAAAAAAGATCATTCACATGACCACATTGGATTCACAACCAAGCCAGATGCAGGTGATGGTACACCATACAATAAATCTATTAATATCATAAAACACTAAATGAGAATGACAAAATAACCACACACATCTCATGATTAAATCACAGAAAGCCTTTGACAATAAACAACACCTTCCCTTCATGCTTAAAGTCCTAGCGGGAATTGGGATCTGAAGGGTCCTTCTCATCAACTATAAGCCATATACAAGAAACCACAGCCAGCATTCATTCTAATGGAGAAAGTTAGAAGGATTCCCCGTAAAAAGGTGCAGGGAACTCAGCACGGACGGCTGCCCCTCTGTCACCACTTCCTCTTCATATTACTGCTGTGAAACATCTTGCTAGGGCATTAAGGCACGAAAACGGAATTAAAGGGTACTCATTGGAAAGAGGAAGTCAAACTTCCCTCTTGCAAGACCATATCTATAGTACCGAAAGAATGCTAAAATTCAACCAGAAAACTCCTAGAACGATTATGCTTCGGAGTTTCAGTAATGTGTCCGGATACGCCCCAAAATTAACCAAGATAAAAAGCGGGTGAGCCTGTTCTTTCACACAAAAACAAGGAACGTTAACAAAAGGAGATACAAGGGACCCTTCCCAACTCACAATAGCTCAAAAAATACCTAGGAACAAACCAAATCCAAGACACAAAGAGGCTTGACAACAAAAATTATAAACTCCCTGAAGAAGGAGATTGAAATGACATTCGAATCGAATATAGGAAAGTACCTCCCACTGCTCAATGGATTGGAAACATAAGTAATAGAGTTAAAACAGTCCATTCTACCCAATAATTAATATACAGATTTAATCCAATCCCAATAAAAATCCCCCGACTTTTTGTAAATGCTTGGGAAAACCAAATTCCCTTTACCTTCATATGACAAAACAAACAGACCCCAAATAGCCAACAAGCAACCCTGACGTGAAAAGAGAAAGCAATATGGGGGCATTCTCTATACCAAAATTCAACACTATTACTCGGGGCTCATATCATGAAAACAGCCCTGGTACTGGCACAAAACAGACCAGTTAGACCATAGGAACAAACTGAAGATCCAACTTGAGCAACATACGGTTTCAGCCACCTGATATTTGACAAAGGAGGCCACAAAGATCTCCCGAGCTGGAAAGCACGATCATTCAGCCAAATGGTGTTGGATAAGTGGATCACCACTTGAGAAGTAAAAATTAAACCCCTTACCTCTCACCGTATACAAAAACAATTCAATCCCAAAGGATCAAACGACCTTCAAGTGATGACCCACAACATCTGAAGGCTGACAGAAGAAAAGTCAGCAGAACCTACAAGGGATATAGGCATAGGAACAAGACTTCTAAAATCAGACCAGGCAGATGCACAGGAAAACAAGGTCGGACACATTGACAAGTGGGACCTTATAAAACTCCAAAAAGCTCTGTACAGCAATAGAACAAACAGGAAGTGAAGAGAAAACACAAGAGTAGAGGAGGAACAACCTTCAATGTTGATACCTTCTGACAGAGCATTAATTCCAGGAATTTATAAACTACTCAAAAAACAAAACAAAGTAAGAAAACAAACTGAGTCACCTCAAAGAATGGATCGCCAACAAGCTGAAACCGAGACTTCGCAAGTGGGAAATAGAGATGGCCAGGAAAACATCTTAAAAAGTGTTGCAGGGCGTGGTGGTGCATGCCTTTACATCCTAGCACTCGGGAGCCAGAGGCAGGCGGCGATCTTTGCTGCGTCAAGGCCAGCCTTGGTCTACAGAGTGAGTTCCAGAACAGCTGGGGTCTTACAGATGGGAGACCTTTTGTCTCAAAAAGACAAAAAACCAAAAAAAAAAAGACAAAAACAAAAAAAAAAAAAACAGTGTTCAACATCGGCTAATAATTAGGGAGAATGCAAATGTAAACCACTTTAAGAATCATCTCCACTCCAATAAGGATGGCTGGATCAGAAAGCAAATGATACCAAATGCTGGAGGAGAGTTTTGTGGCCAAACGAGGGAATCAATCATGCTCTGTCTGGAGGGAATGCAAATCATTCCAACCCATTATGAAGGCAGGGGAGAACCCTTAAAAGGTCTCAGAATGAGCCTAACACCTGACCCAGCCTACCATTCTGGGTTATATACCCCACGAGATGCATACCAATCCCAACGATACACGTACGCCATGTTATTGCAGCTCTCTTCACAATATCACGGAGGGGAACCAACCCAACTGCCCCTCAACTACAATGGGAATAGAGAAAATGTGGTACAAAAAAAAAAAATAAAAACAGAATATGAAGAAAGAAAGATGATACATCATGGAAATTTGTAGGTCAAATGGATGGTGGAACTAGGCTAATATATGTTAAGTGAGTAACACCCGTCCAGAAAAAACAAAAGATGAGGTTATCCCTCATTGTGGCATGCTAGCACAAGTACATCAGTTCTAAGGCAAATTTAGAATATTAAGCTATATTCCCCACAATCCGAACACAATCCGTGCTCTTATATTATGAATCCCTAGACGGTTCCTGCCCACTACACCTACCATTTATTTTCAGGGACTATGGATTCTTGGTATATGATGGTGGACGGTATACATATTAAGTGTATAATGAAGTTAAAATGGAAAAAAAGTGAATCAAGAAATCTGATCTGGAAAATACACAGTTTGTTTTCCAGAAGTAACAATTCGTATAGGTGATGATTGTATCTCAGGCTGGTGTAACCTTACGCCTTTCCGGGTGTTAATGAGCATTACTTAATGCCCCTACCAATATTGGGCTGAGAGACCTAAGGGTATAACTTTGTTCCTTGCCTCAGAGGGTCAACTAAGTCTCAGGGAATATCGCCATGGGGGGCAATCCTGAAATGTCCCTGCAAATTGTGAGTCACACCGTCTTCCTGTGTACGGAGAGTCTTGGAAATCCACGATGGGGACTCCAGCCAGTCGTCACCCTATAAAGAGGCAGTCTGCTCATCCCTCAGAAAAGAGAAGCCTGTCTAGCAAGGACCTAACTGTGTCTCGAGGGATGGATGGAACTGGTGGTTGAAAAACCAATACTAGAGCCAGGGGCTTACCCCTCCTCCCCCTCAAAAAAAAAAAACACCGAGTGGTCCCTTGAGGACCAGATCCTTCACTGACCTTGAGAAAACAGAAACCTTGGTTAATCTGGGGTCTGACTGTGGCCTAAGCATCCAAAAAGGAAAGTATAACCAGAAAAATCAATAAGGTCTGAGAAATTGTATTTCAGCTATAAAACTTGAGATCCTTCAAACCTTCAATGCCAGATGGGGACTACAGAGATGTCCAGCGTGTGCACTGAGTGGCTACTGGATTTCAGCCTCTTCAGAGTATAGACTGCCATCGTTTGACTACCCATGCTATGTCATGGAGGCCAGTGCAGGAAGATCAAGACAGGACACACGCTTGCTGGACCTCATTTGGGTGACCATGTGGGGAGGGACCCCAGTGTGGAGCACAGGGGCAGGATTGATGGTTGTTTGGACTTGCCAAGGAGGAACCTTCAAGCATTTCCTTGGGAGAAAATATGACATCTTTTAGTAACAGTTAAAAATATTTTGTAAAACAATATTTTCTTTTTTTAATATACTTTTATTGATGTTTTGTGTATTTCAGACATCATTTTTTCAGCTCAATTTAGATATATTCCCCTTTCCCATCCCCCCGCCCCTCCCCAGTTCACGCATTGTCATACATGTCCTGCATCTTCTTCACAGTCTTTTTTTTTTTCACATAAATTTTTTTTAACAAATCTAGACCCGTGTTCCCGCCCATTCCCCCACCCCGCCAGAGCTCTGCTCATGCATTTGCCAAACATGCTTTTCATCTCTTTCTCAGTCTTTCTCAATATTCTCCATGAGAAGTTGACTGTTTTGAGCAGAAGTTTACTGTTTCGGTCAGTTTTTTTTTTTTTAATTTTTTTTTTTAATTTTATTTATTTCCGTATGTGTATCAATGTATTGTCTGCATAGGTTTGTGCACCGTGACATGCAACGCCGCGGAGGTCAGAAGAGGGTGTTGGACTCCCCCTGGAACTGGAGTTCTCCTGGAATTGGAGTTTCAGAGAGCTTCTCGGCCTCCATGTGGGTGCTGGGGTCGAACCCGGGTCCTCTGCAAAGACGCGGTCGGTGCTCTTAACCGCTAGGCCATCTCTCCAGCCCCCTTCGGTCAGTTTTTTTTGTTGTTGTTGTTTGTTTTTGTCTTTTCAGACAGGGTCTCCCTGTTAGCCCCAGCTGTCCTGGAACTCACTCTGTAGACCAGGCTGGCCTTGAAACTCACAAAGATCGTCTGCCTTCTGCTCTCGAGTGCTACATAAAGGCGTGCACCACTACGCCCGGTCTATTAATATTTTCTTTTTTTGATACACTGCTACAACAATTCATAATTTATCTCTTATGTAATCCTATGGTGTTTTCTATCATATAGGAAATCTAACATTCATATTCTAGAAAAACAGAGAAAATATAGTTATACTTCTTATGTGCATGCAACTCTACTGTTAAAATGTAAATCTCTAGGGGGCTGGAGAGATAGCCTAGCGGTTAAGAGCAATGACTGCTATTGCAGAGGACCCGGGTTCTATCCCCAGCACCCACATGGTGGCTAAGAACCATCTGTAACTCCAATTCCAGGAGAACTCCAGTTCCAGGGGAATCCAAGACCCTCTTCTGACTTCTGCGGCATTGCAGGACACAGGCACACAAACCTACATGCAGACAGTACATTCATACACATACAAAAATAAATAAAATTTTAAAAATGTAAATCTCTAAATGTGCTTTGGAATTAACCTATAGTTTATTTTCAGATTTTGTAACTTTGATTTATATGTGGAGTGTATATATGCATATGTTGGAATAATATAAAATCAAATGGGAACAAAAAAAGAGAGAAAACCTATTCAAAGAACTGACCAAAACAGTAAACCTGTACACCGAAAAAGCTATAAAAGACTGAGAAAAAGATGCAAGACAGGACTTGTGTATGACAGAATCCATGAGCTCTGACAGGGGGAGGGAGAGGGAAGAGGGGTGGGCATGGATGGGGGAATGAGTCTAAATTTGATTAAGAAATGTTGTAGGAAATGTGCTCAATTAATAAAAACTTTACCAATAAAAAAAGCTAAAAAAACAAACAAATAAACAATAAATAAATAGCTAGAAAGATGGCTCAGCAGTTAAGCACACAGACTGCTCTCCTAAAGGACCAGAGTTCAGTTCCCAGCACCCACCATCCATAATTTCAGTGCCAGCAGATCTGATGCCCTATTCTGGCCTCTGTGGGCATTGTACAACATGGGTGCACTTACATACATGCAGGAAAAACACTCATACACATAAAATAAACTCCAAAGAAATTAGACTGTTTTCTTCTCACCCACTTGTGCCCCTTTCCCAAAGCCCAGGGAACACACTGCAGAAGAGGAGGCATGGTAGATTGTAAGGGCTGTGGAGAGATAGGGGTGAATCATGAGACTACAGGAATATAGTCTGGACTCCTGATTGATCAACATGCCTGTGCATACAAGCTTCTCCAACTGGACTATGGGAACCTCGGGTTGTTCAAAATTTGGACATAGACACTTGCAAAATGCACCAATTACCTAATTGTATGACATTCTGAGTAACATCAATGTTTTCTGCAAAAAAAAAAAAAAACAAAAAAAACACTCAGGCACAAAATGAAGCCAATAGAAAATCTTTAATTAGCTGACTACTTAACACCAAACATTCAGTCAAGGATATATAGTGAAGAGCTACAGCTGGGAGATGTTTTACATAGGAAGCACCACATCCAGGTATGAGTTTAAGTTTTCAAGCTTTGGCATAGTAAGCCTCCCTAACAATTTCTATTCTTCAAAACCAAGCCAAGCATAAAGTACAGAAGCCATGCAGAATGAGTTAGTTTCCAGGCCACCAGGTACATGCTGACCTGTTTTCAAACTCCTGCCCCAGTTCAGTTGAATTAAACATTTTATTCCCATACTTTAGGTTAAGTTTTAACTTTAGGGTTCAGATGGGCCTCATAATATGGATGGCTATGGGCAATCTAGAGGAGCCGTACCTCACTCCCCACTCACTCTATGGGCATGAGTCAAATCTTAGACTCATATTGGGACAGAGGATTGATTACCAAGAGAACAACATGTACTTGGAGACTGACCATCAGAGACTGACTTGTACAGGGTTAGCTCCAGGTCATCTAGGATAGGACTTGCCAGTTAGCTGCTCTCCAGGCAAGCCTGCGCCTAGAAGTCCTGAATACTCAGTTTCCAAGTAGTATCATTATAAGGGAGTAACAATACTGAGCCCATTGACTGGGCAGGACTTGATAATGGCCCTTTGGAAATTAAAAACAACCTGTTAACCACAATCCCTATACTAGGCACTATTAATTATTACAGGTACTATGACAAAAGGGGGTTGGTTAACAACACTGGGACAAAGTACATCTGTGGCAAACAGCTTTTTAGAATATTATATGATTTATACCCATACCATTACATGGGGAAGTATTATTAACCAAAACAGTAATATGTGGTACAAGTTATAGGGTGAGTCAAAGGAGGATTTGTAGGGAAAGTCCAATAAGTCCCTCCTTTACTAGTTACAAGAGTCACCGTAGCCGTAGATAACTCCATACTTGTTTTCGTCCACTTTATCTAAGACTGTAACTGGGTGTGCATACAAGCCAGAGGAGGAGACTGAAAATTTTGACTGTAACAGTCATAATAACTCCGTATCTCTATAACCTTATTTAGATTTTTTGTTGTTGTTGTTCTTTTTGAGACAGGGTCTCCCTGTAACCCAAACTGTCCTGGAACTCACTCTGTAGACCAGGCTGGCCTTGAACTCACAAAGATCTGCCTGCCTCTGCCTCCCAAGTGCTAGGATTAAAGACGTGAGCCACCACGCCTGGCAACCTTATTTAGATTTTAACACAATTTTTACACTTGCTCAGACCATTTAATATACTTGCTTAGACTTTCTCATTATCCCTTCTATTCTGTAAATATCCAGCCATCTTAATCTTATTTCTTTTTTTAAACGAATTTTTAACTTTTTTAAAAATTTTCTTTACTAAGAACTCCAGAATAATGATATTGACCAGATCTTCAACAAATTAAGGAAAGACATACCCATACAAATACAAGAAGCACATAGAACACCAAATAGAGAGAACCAGAAAAGAAATTCCCACACCATAGTAAACACACTAGATGTTCAAAACAAAGAGAGAATACTGAAAGCTGTAAAAGAAAAACAAGTCACATATAAAAGAAAACCCATTAGAAATACAGCTAACATTTCCATGCAAACTATGAAAGCCAGAAGAGCTTGGTCAAAAATGAACTCACCAGGAATAAATAAAATATGATTCTCAAAAAAAAAAAAAGTTTTGCTGGGCATGGTAGTGCATGACTTTAATCCCAACACTCAGGAGGGAGAGGCATGCAGATCTCTGTAAGCTCAAGGCCATTCCTGGTTTACAAAGCAGGTTCCAGGCCAACTGGCTACAGGGAGACCCTGTCTCAAAAAGACAATAAAATAAATAAATAAATAAATAAATAAATAAATAAATAAATAAATCTTTTTAAAAAGAGAAGGAAGGAAGGAAGGAAGGAAGGAAGGAAGGAAGGAAGGAAGGAAGGAAGGAAAGAAAGGCCCACTTTGCCAGTAAAATGAGCAGGCGTGTTTAAGGCTGAGCCAGTTCCTCCTGGGACCACTTTCCTTGGCCTCTTCTGTCACTCAGGCTTCTCTTTATTGACCTTTGATTGGCCTTGTCTTGGTTTCAACCTTGACCTTGATCATGGGCACCAATTATGCACCCAACATCACTTGGATAATGGCTTCTGAGAGGCCCTGGGCAGTTATCTCCTCCCAGCGGAGCTTTTCATGTTCCCAGATGCAGTGATGCCATTTCTGTCTCTCTGCTTTCCCGAGGTTTCATTTACTGCACCAGGACGTAAGCCGGCTTGAAGGACGCCTCCAGAACTTGGGATCTGAGCTTTTCACTGGCTTGTTTTCAGGTTTTTAGAGTCTCCCTCAAACATTAATACTCTTTGCTGATATGAAAGCGCTTTGAAGTGATCTCTACTCACCTTCTCTTCATGTCCCTGAGTAGCCTGAAAGGAAGCAGCCAAGAAAGCAAGCAGGCTAGTCAACAGACTCAGGTAACAGATATTCATCGCCTGCTCTGGGGCTCTCCCAGGCACGGAGATTACATAGGCGACTGGCGAAGAATGACACAGAAATCCTGTTTTATCTGGAGGGAAACATACAAGGAAGAAGAAGAGAGGAAAAGAAGAAGGAGGAGAAGGGAAGGGAAATGGGAAAACAGCTCAGCCATCTCGGACTGTGATGGGGATGTTATGAAAGTCCTTGGGGACTGGGACAATGCTCGTCTGGTAGAGTGCTGGCCACACAAGCATAAGGACCTGAGTTGAATCCCCAGAAGCCACATAAAAGGCTGGCACAGTGGTGTACATCTATAAGCCCAGCACACTCATTGGTCCATGAGTCTAGACCAATCAGCAAGCTGCAGGTGAGAGGCCTTTCCCCCAAAATAAGGTAGAGGGGCTGGGGAAATAGGTCAGTGGATAAAGCACTTGCTGTGAAATAGTGAGGAGTGGGGTTCAGAGTCCCATCACCTCTGTGAATGCTGAGCAGACAAGACAGCTCACCTGGAATCCCAGAGCTCAGGGAGTCAGGTCAAAGGATTCCAGATAAAACTGGCCAACTGGACATGCGGAGGGGGCAAGCTTTGTCCCCAAATGAGCGCCTTTGCCTCAATATGTAAAATGGAAGTAATCAAGATATCTGATGTCAACATCTGTCCCCCACACAAAAGTAATCATGATAAATAAGGTGGAAGGAGATTGAGGAAGACACAAATGTCAACTTCTAGCCTCCATGTACACACACACACACACACACACACACACACACACACACACCACACACGAAAACACAGTCCTCCACACCTATGGGAACTCTCCCAGGAGACACTGTGTTGAGGCTCCAAAGAGGCAAGGACAGTCTTGGGGATAATGGCCTGGGAAAGGGAGCAGATACCAATGTCCCCCCACGTGTATGAGGTGCAAATGGGAGCCATAAGGTTATAGTGAAATAAAGAATAAGGAGAAAGCACGAGACAGTTTCCATTCATGCTCCTTCCAGACCCACCAGTATACATACAGAAATGAGAAGGCCATCCTTAACTAGTGTTCATTTCAACAACAAGAGAGGACCTGGGCCTAGAGAGATGGCTCAGCAGTTAAGACCCCTGTCTGCTCTTGCAGAGGACACAGTTCAGTTCCTAGCAATCACATGATGGCTAACAACCATCCATAACTTCAGTTCTAGGGGATCTGATACCCTCTTCTGGCTTCTGAGGGCATTGTAGGTACATGCATACATGCAGGCAAAACATTCATACACATAAAAATAAAATAAATAAGTAAATAATTTTTTAAAAGAAGAAAGGACTTTAAGAACCATCTGGAAATCCAAGTTTGTGGCATTACTACACAGACAACATAATTACCTGAACAAATAAAAGCCTAAGTCTTTAACTTTTATATATATTTATTTTTTATCTTTTTGAGACAGGGTCTCCCTATAGCCCCAGCTGGCGTGGAACTCACTCTATAGACCAGGCTGGCCTTGAACTCACAGAGATCCACCCACCTCTGCCTCCTGAGTGCTAGGATTAAAGGCGTGTGCCACCACACCTGGCTGGGTGCTAGGAATTGAACCCAGGTCCTCTGTAAGAGCAGTTGGCACTCTTAACAGCTGAGCCATCTCTCCATCCCAAGTCTTTAATTTTTAAGAGAGGGCCTGAATTCAGAGGGCACTTGTTCCCCTGGATCTCTCTTGGAACCTCCTGTCTCCTGGAACTGTGCTGATGGAACTGTCTTGCTGCAGTTCTGTCCCTAGACTGGCCGCCCCATAATTTTATTTAAAATGGTTTCTCCAGCTTCAACTGGGGAAGTATAAACTTGGCTCCATCCTAATCCTAACAGAAAATGAGCCTTTTTATCCCTAGGCCTAGAATATCCCATTCATCCAACATCAGGTGTCTTCCTAGCCTCCTTGGGTCCAGTGGAGATGGCTCTTTGATATGGTATTTCTCAAGCATACCCACATTCATTCATTCATTCATTCATTCATTATCTTTTGGGGTAGAGTACTAAATTAAGGTTTCCCTTGGAAACAAGATCAGGTGCCAAGGTCACAAGATACAAGAGTACATGGTTTTGCTGGATTAATTAAAAGTCATTAGTCCTTGGCCGGGCATGGTGGCCCACGCCTTTAATTTTAGCACTTGGGAGGCAGAGGCAGGCGGATCTCTGTGAGTTCAAGGCCAGCCTGGTCTACAGAGTGAGTTCCAGGACAGCTGGGGCTACAGGGAGACCCTGTCTCAAAAAGACAAAAAAAAATTCATTAGTCCATATTATGTTCATTAATAAGTCATTGCCACAGGTTCATTTCCAAATCCCCAACCCTCCCCTGTCATGTCGGTGAGCACTGTGCCTGCAGTACTCATGTGATCATGACAATGAGTACTGACAATTGACAGCACAGCTGAACTTCAATGTTATTTGTATCCCCCCTGATGTCTCTAAAGAGCATCTTCCCAGCACTCACATAGTGTAAAACTTCTTTTATTAAGCCCAAATGTTTAATGGAACAATTTATCCAAAAAGCACACCTGGGAATCCCAAAATGGATGTTGCGTCAAATCCCTTTCTCTATACTTATGACATCACAGCTGGTAAGACTCAGTATCAGCTTTGAGTTCCGTTCAGGCCTCCGACATGGATGAGATGCAGTCACAGAACTCATCTTATATCTTTGAGCTTCAGAGTTTCCTCTAAAATTAATATAATTGCCTCAAGGGCTAGCTAACATCAGACGACTGGCACTTAGATCCTAAATTTGTATTTATGTACTTATTTTTATCTGAATGAGTGTTTTACCTGAATGTATGTGAGTGTAGTTGTGCAAGCAACACCTGCAGAGGTCAGAAGAGGCCTGGAACTGGAGTTACAGATGATTGTTACCTGCCATGTGGGTACTGGAAACTAAACTCAGGTCCTCTGCAAGAGGTGCTCTTAAGGCTGAGCCATCTCTCCAGCCCAGTTATATAGATTCTAGGATCTACCTTTTCTCTTCTTTTGTAAATCATAACTTGGCTATCTCTACAGCATCTCCATTCTTTCACAGTAACAGTGGTTACTGCTGGCAGATCCTTGGTCTATGCTGTACATGGAGATGCCATAATGGACAAGCCATGGTCTCTCCATTCAAGAAGTTTAAGCTAGTAAGGAACCACACAAGTGGTAAGAGCTGTGAAGAAAGCCAGGCTTCTTTGGCAACAGCCATCTATTCCAAGCCTGAGATTTCTTAGAGAATTCATTCTCTAAGAAATTTGTTCTGTCCTTTGAAGGTAGTTTACATGATGAACGTTGAAGAAAAAGGTGTAAGCAATAAAAGATGAGGCGTTTTCCATTACCCATCACTCGCCTGCTTTCCGTTATCTCCTGGACACACCTTCTCTCATCTTCTTAGAGCCAAAATGGACTTTTGAGCTATGTGATACAGAACACGATATGGGGGGGGGGTCCCAGTGTTTGGCCTGAGATGATCTGGGCTCCCATCCCAGCTTGCCTCTGGGAAGTCCCGCCCCCACACTTGATAATGACTTCCATCCCCACTGCCAGGGTTACTGTGAGGATCCATGCTATCATTTACATGAAAATGCTGTGCAGACTGCGGCATTATTCTCATGTCAACTGCTGTTTCACAGGCTTAGCACATTCTGGACATCAGCTTTTCTGACACTAATAAAGATTCCTGCTATGCTTCTCTGACACCCTTCACAACGGCCCCTCCTTCTATCTTTTGTCTGTGTGCATTTAAAATCAGAGCTATAATGGCTTTCCCTTGCTGCCATGCAGCTTCCTTTAACTATCCCTTCTTTGTGGGGATTCGCTCTCTTGTTACAGATGAGGGTGCTAGCTGAAGCTTTATGAGTCAACTTAAAACCCCCAAATCTCAGACACTTCCCTTTCCTATTTTACTGACTTGGAAGAAGTCAGAAAATTCCTTTAAATCCACATCAAAGTTGTCTCTCTAGCTGGCATCAGCAAAGACCAGGCCTCTACTTTTCCATGAAATCAATATCACTTCATGGTAGCCCTGGAGGGACTACATGGAAGCTATGGGGGTCAGAGTTCCCCTGAGGGTCTGACACAGAGCTTCAGAGCCTCGGCAGCAATTGACATCTCATCTTCCACAGTCATCTTAGTGCCCCAGACCTACCTTGAAACAGGCCTACCCAAGCCTGCAGCCTCTTCGATGTGGCTTCCCTGTCACTTCTCTGTTGAGTGTCCCCACCAGAGAGCCTGAGCTCAGCCCTTGAGTCCCCCTCCCACCCTAGGCATTTGCAGCTCGACAAGGGCACCTTGGTTGATTTTCATCAGCTCTGGACCATGCCCTTCTTTGCCTGCACTCCTCTTCATCCACTGACCCTGACCCGCAAGGGGCAGCACTGTTACCACCTATTCCATTCCCAACTCTGCAGAGGGCTTAGCGGTGGTGCATTTGGAGTCATGACAAATGTGTCATAATCTTCTACTTGAATATTCCAATGTTTGCCAAGTGACACCATAAGTAGGGTCTAGGGAGAAGACAGACAAGTAGAAGCTAAGGATTAATCCTGTGTCTACGCAAATGGGTGAAAACTCAAGGATGAGGAAAGGAAATTAGCATCACCTTGCTTACACTTCAGTTAAAGAGGTCTCAAGGTAGTTGAAGTTCCTGCTAACAGCTGAACCAGGAAGAAAGGGGAATGGATGAGCTATGAATGGCATAGGCTAGGCACTGAAGGAAGAGAAAGGGCAGCCTCCTGTTGCAGGCTACATGAACACTACAAAAGTTCCTTCCAAGATATAGGGGGGAAAGTCAGAGACCCAGTAACCCTAGTCTGTGTCCTCATCCCAGAACCCACTACCTTCCTCCTGGCCACAGCAGTGTGATCCTCAGCAACATGGCAAAAGAAGAGCCAGTGGAGGAGAATGCAGCTCTAGAGGGAAGGCCCCAAGCAGGGTGGAACTGGGGCTGCATGCTGGCTCCCAGCCTCTGACCTCTGCTTTACCAAATGACCACCTCCTCTTTTGAAGTGACTTATAAGCCACCTCAGAGGGAGCACACGTCTTTGAAGACACACGTTGTCTGAGTACACTGCAGAACCTGGCCATTTTTTCTTTCTTTTTTTTTTAGCCTTCCTAATTCAAAGTGCCCATCATCCATAGTCATTACCAACAGTCACCAAATCCCCACCATTTGCCTGGAACACAGGTTCATGTATGGCTGTAATCATACACATCTTACTAATGGTAAGCCAAAACACATTCTGAAAAATAACTGGCAAGAAAAAAAAAATGTAACTTCTTATTCTCTAAAACACTCAAGATACCATCAATTCTGCTTCTGCAATCAGACCCATTAGTAGACTTTATCTTTCTAATTCTGAACACTTCTTTAAAATTGTGGGTCCCCTTAGGTTCTGGTAATGAAGACTTGGGGATTTTATTGTTATTTTGATCATATTTTGGAACTGCTTAAGTATTTTATTTCATTGAAGTTGTTTAAGAAAGTGTGCCTTTGTAGAAATTTCTTTTCTTTTTTATCTTTTCAGTTTCATGGAAATGTTGACCCACCAGGATTTACTTAAATCTCCCTTGATTGTGGGCCTCTGAAGACAAAGCTATATCCATGGCAACCACAGGCTGCCCAGCAGGAGAGCCCGTCCAGACACCCAGCACAATAGCTCTGTTTACTGATGGCTGAGGTCTTGAAAGCTCTACTGTACATTCCCACTCAGAGCTTGGGCTGGACTCCAGCCTGTCCTCATCTTCCAGGCCCAGCATCAATAATCAGAGACAGAGAAAAAGACAGAAACCTTTCCCAGCCCTGGGGGTCAGAGATGTGTCACTTGCTCCCAAGGCTTGGGATGGTCCTACTGGAAATACTGGGCCTGGAAGTACTGAGAAGACGGCTGCCATCTCTTCTCTAGAAATCGGCCCTGGGACCTGAGAGACCCAGGCAGACAGCCCTGCTAGAGCTCGTGTGCACGTGTGCCGTGATTCCCAACACTCCTTGCACGAGTGGGTCTCATGGCATCAGTTTTCCAATGTGCTGAATTAAACCTACTCATTCTGTGTGCAAAGACATTGGTAGCCCTGCCTGGCTTTGGATAATTCAACTAAGCTGCCCACTTGGAGCTTCTTGATCTCTAACCCATTCTGGCTAGTCTTCCAGAAACTCCCAGATAGCCAGGTCTCAGAGAGCACTTGGAGTTAATATCAGCACATATGTGACCACTGTGGGTCTTGATGCCGAATGCCTACAACAGGAAGTCCTATTTCTTCCTATTCATGCACAAGACTTGGGAATGAATGCACTTACTGGCATCACATTGGACATTAAATGGGGAATAACCAATGCAAAACCTGGATAAATTATAAAGACTTTCTATTTTTTGTTTTTTTATTGTTTGTTTGTTTTGAGACAAGGCCTCATATATTCTAGGGTAGCCTAGAATTCACAACATAGCCAATGATGACTTTGAACTCCCTATCTTTCTGCCTCGGTCTTCCTGGTGCTAGGGATTAAGGTGTATGACTCTGCTTCTGAGGGGAAGTAGTCTCCACGGGAATAATGTGGCTGTTTTAGCCCTAGCCCCTAGCTGACAATTTAGGAATGCCACATCAACTCAAAACTGTCAATAAACTCTTGGTGATGTTCCCTTGGCCAGGAAGAGGGGATGGTAAACACAAACCCAAGTCAACAGCTGTGTATGTCAGGGACCTGGGAGCCTCTGACAGGAGCAAACACACAGTTCTCATCAAGCAGCGTCTCGCCACATGCAGGACTTACACTTGGATAAAGTGTTGGAGTCGACTTGGAAACAATACTATTCCTTTCTTTTTACTGCATTTATCAAGGCAATTTTTTGATAACTAATACACTATTTTGACTTTGGTTTGGGTTTTGTGTTGTTGTTTTTTGTTTGTGGGGGTGGTGGGGGTTGTCTTTTTGCGACAGGGCCCCCCTGTAGCCCCAGCTAGTCTGCTCATCATGTAAACCAAGCTGTCCTTGAACTCACAGAGATCTGCCTGCCTCTGCCTCCCAAGTGTTGGGATTAAAGGCGTGCGCCACCACGCCCAGCTGACTTTTAGGTTTAAATAACCAGGACGCACTCACTGAACACATACAAGAAATTATCCAATTGATGCAGCTTGTTCTTCCTGAAACAAATCTGCATACTGTGGAGTCTGAAGGATGCAGAGGTCTCCACACGTGCTCCCAGCCGTCTCCAAACACCAGGGTGTGCTGGAATCACCAGCCTTCATTGGCCTGAATTTGTTACTTTCACTTTTAGACTTGGGTGGTCAGACAGACCCTTGAGTGGACAGAAATGACCGTAAAGGGACAAGGCTGCCAGCCGGTGAGCATACACCACTGTTCTTCCATTCAGGGACAGGTGTGTGGTCCACCTTCTCCTCCTGAACAAACCCTAGCTGAATAAGCCTTGCACAGGACATGTCACTGTGACTATAGGTAACTTTATCTTTTAACTTAACCAATATTTTCAACCATTCACAAAATGCTCTAGATTTGAAGACCCCCTTAGTGCATGACCTATATCCCATGTGATCTTTTTGGAGGGGGGTATTTTTGAGACAGGGTCTCCCTTTAGTCCCACCTGGCCTGGAGCTCACTATGTAGACTGTTATGCCCAGATCACTGGGACCCCCAAAAGACCACCAGGACACACGGCTCCGATGTAAATACAAAGAGTCGTCTTTAATTCAAGCTCGAGCTTGGACCGCCACCCTTCTGACACAGCAGGCTGGGAGAAGCGGTCCTGAAGCTGGGGGGGGGGGCAGCAGGTGAGGATCTTTTAAAGGAACCTGGTCTAGGGGAATTTTTCTTTATCTGTTCAGACCAGGCTTGTTTCTCAATGCCCCAGATGCATCTGGTGGACTTTTCCCTGGAAAAGGTGAATGCTTAACCTTTGTTTGTCCAGAGTTGGGTCTGGAATTAACTCTGTCTCCTCAAGACCAGGCTGGCCTTGAACTCACAGAGATCTGCCTGCCTCTGCCTCCCCAGTGCTGGAATTAAAGGTGTGTGCCACCACACTGAGCCCCATTCTATCTTTTTAATCTACTCTAAGTAACCAACACTCAGGATGTTGCCTTTCCTTTTGTTTCCCACTTATTTATTTTTAACATTTTATTTATTATTTTATGTGTATGAGTATATTGCCTGCATGTATTTAGGTGCATTTGTTTCATGCAATGCCCTCAGAGTCAGAAGAAGGTGTCAGATTCCTCTGGTTGTTAGCCTCCAGATGGGTCCTGGGAATCAAACCTAGATCCTCTGCAAGAGCAGCCAGAGCTCTTAACTGCCGAGCCATCTCTCCAGCCTAGGATGTTGCCTTTCCTTTTCATTCTTTGGCAAATGAAGTCAAGGTGGAGTGTTGTTGTTATTGTTGTTGTTAACCTGTAAGAAGAGGGCCTCCGAGATGGCTCAGCCGGTAGCAGTGCTTGCTGCTAAGACTGATAAACTGAATTCCCTCCCACACAACAGAAGGAAGGAACTGGCTCCCATAAGCTGTCCTCTAACCTCCACACAAACTGGCATGCATGCATGCAGATACACAAATAAGCGCACAGCCATAAGTAAACTTTAATTTTTAAAAAATATTAAAATCTTGTTAAAAGCTATTATGCTAAGTGAAGTAACACAATCCCAGAAAAACAATGATGTATAGTGTCCCTCATTTGTGGATCCTAGCACCAAATCCCTCTTTGTAAGGCAAACTGTATTAGTCACCTTTCTGTTGCTCTGATAAAACCACCATGACCAAGGAACTTATAAAAGGAAGAGTTTATTTGACCTTACGATTGAAGGTTCCAGGGAATTAGAGTCCATCCTGGCAGGGAGGCATGGTGGCAGGAGCTGGAGCAGAAAGGCAAGGTTCACATCTTCAAGTGGGCACAGGAAGCAGAGAGAGAGCAATTGGAGACTGGGAAGGCATTTTGAACTCTTTAAGACTGCTCCCCCCACTCCCAGTGACATACTTCCTCCAGTATGGCCACATATTCTAAGACTTCCCTAAACAGTGCCACAAACTAGAAACAAAATGTCTGAATACTTAAAGCCTATGGGGGACATTCTCATTCAAACCACCACACAAACTGACCTTTTTTTGTAAATATAACTTTTTGTAAAAAATTACTCATCAACATGCTGTATAATGTAGGAATGTAAAGTAATATTTTTTTCTTTACCTGCATAGAACGCTACTGTCAAAACATGAATCTCTATACATGTTTTGGAATTAACCTATAGTTTAATTTCACACCTCATAATTTTGGTATATATTGTATATATATATGTATATATGTGCATATATGTATATATTGCATATATTCATATTTTGAAGCAATACAAATTGGAAGCAACAACAAAGAAGACTGGGTCAAAGAATCGACTGAAACAGGATACTTCTGTCCCAAACAGTAAACTTCTACATTGAAGAAATTTAAAAATAAAAGAAAGAAAGAGAGAGAGAGAGAGAGATGAGAGAAGCGCGAAGGAGCGAGAGAAAGAAAGAAAGAAAGAAAGAAAAAGAAAGAAAGAAAGAAAGAAAGAAAGAAAGAAAGAAAGAAAGAAAGAAAGAAAGAAAGAAAGTGCTGCAAAACATGTATGATAGAATAACAGAATGCATGAACTCTGGCAGGGAGGGGTGGCAGGGAAGGGGTATACATTTGGCTAAGAAATGTATGCGGGCCAAGGGCAGTGAAGAGCTTTGGTGGTGGGAGTCTCAGGGCACCCAGGCCGGCGGGGTCCAGCTGTCCAAGCATGGTGGCGCACATCTTTAATCCTAGCACTTGGGAGGCAGAGGCAGGTGGATCTTTGTGAGTTCAAGACCAACCTGGTCTACATTGCAAGTTCCAGGACAGCCGGAGCTACAGGGAGACCCTGTCTCAAAAAAAGATCAAAAAAGAAAGAAATGTATGAAAGGGACAAAACATCAATAAAAGAAATCTTGTCTAGAGGCAGGCGGATCTCTGTGAGTTCAATGTCAGCCTGGTCTACAGAGTGAGTTCCAGGCCAGCTGGGGCTATAGGGAGACTGTGTCTCAAAAAAAAAAAAATCTTGTAAGGAAGAGTTTTGATCTACTCCTACTTGGCTATCTTTGAAAGGCCTTAGAGACCTTTATGAAATGAATTTCTGTATATAAAATCACTATAAGGATTAGTGAAAACAATTTACAGGCTGGGAAGAGACCAGTTTTTATTGTTAGATAAGAATAAGATCATGAGCCGGGCGTGGTGGCCACACCTTTAATCCTAGCACTTGGGAGGCAGAGGAGGTGGATCTCTGTAAGTTCAAGGCCAGCCTGATCTGCATAGTGAGTTCCAGGCCAGATGGGGCTATAGGAAGACCCTGTCTCAAAAAAGACAAAAAGAAACAATAATAATAACAATAATAACATAAAGAGGAAAATGAAATTCAGTCCATATTGGCTCAGCAATTATAAACCTCCAAGGGCACTAACATTCAAGGTGTATATACATATATACATAAAAAGACTTTTCATTTAAATTTTAAAAAATTAAAATGATAATAGAAATGGATGTAACCATCTGCTTTCCACAAAGTCAGACCCAAGAGTTCAACATCTACTCTCCTTTTGATTCAGCTCCTCATTCCCTCTTTTGTGTCCCTTGCCAAGCAAAGTAGCCTACCAGGAAGAACAGAGCTAGCCCATCACTCCCTCAGATAAATTATTATTAAAACTCAAGTGCAGTGGAGAAATAGCTCAGTGGTTCAGAGCACTGGCTGCTCTTGCAGAGGACCCAGGTTCAGTTCGCAGCACCCACGTGGTGGCCACAACCATCCATAACTCCAGTTCCAGGGCATCTGAGGCCCTCTTCTGGCTCCCGTGGGCACCAGGGAGACCCTCTCTTTAAAAAAAAATGAAGAAGTGAGGGGGTACTTGAGGGCTTTTATGGGGTTGAAGAGGAGGAGTTTGGTTGCTAGTGGGTGTAGTATGGTCCCGTCTGTTTTGATTGACAGACTTGGATTACACAACCATTTGTTCACTGTGAATGTCCCTTCCCATGACTCATCTGACTTTAATCATATGCACACCCACTTGTGCATAGGCACAAGATAGGAATAGGGGATTCTCCTAAAATTTCGGCCAGAGGACATAGTTTGCTTTATTGCACATGCACCCAAACAATTTCAGGTCAGATCAGCCACCTCTCTTGGTTTCTGGGACACATTTGAATAGAAACAAGGCATTTTCAAAGGGTTGCTAAGCGGGGGAGGGGGCAGCTAACATTTTCATTCTAAGGGGGACCCTGTCTCAAAAATACAAAAAAAAAAAAAAAAAAAGCTGCCTCTGTGGTAGTGCACGCCTTTAATCCCAGCACTCAGGAGGCAGAGGCAGGCGGATCTCTGTGAGTTCAAGGCCAGCCTGGTCTACAGAATGAGCTCCAGGAGCAGCTTGGTACTATTAAAGGGAGACCCTGTCTCAAAAAAATACCAAACAAAAAAAAAAAAAAAAAAAAAAGGACTTAGGTTTGGTTGCCAACACCTATATGGCAGCTAACAACTGTCCTTAACTTCCATTCCAGAGGATCTGACACCTTCTTCTGGCCTCAGTGGCCATTACATGACATAGGTGCACTTACCTACATGCAGGCAAAACATTCATACACATAAAATAAAAATAAAAAATGTAAAAAGCAGGTGTATGCATAGCCAAGTTGCCAACAGGTTACTAGGTACTCAGCGGGGCATGGGCACATAGGTGCAGGGGAGCCCAGGTTACTAAGTATTTAGAGGGGGCATGCGCACATTGGAGCAGGGGAGGGTCCTGGTTGTCAGGTGCTTTGTTAGAAGGAGGGGAGCAGGGAGTGGTGCTGCACGCCTTTAATCCTAACACTTGGGAGGCAGAGGCAGGCCGATCTTTGTGAGTTCAAGGCCAGCCTGGTCTACAGAGCAAGTTCCAGGGCAGTCTGGGTTTCCCTAGACCCTGTCTCGAAAATAAAAAAAATTTAAAAAAAAGGAGGGGAGTGGATAGCCCAAGCCAAGCGGAGTCCCAGGTTGCTAAACCATTCCCTCTGAGTGCCTGTCTCAGAGGAAGCCTACAGACAGGTATATCCAAGACACTGACAATACACAGCAATTCACCAAAGTACCTGAGTGTGTGATAGAAGGCTAACATACTCTACTGAATGGGGGCAATTGGCTTGGGAGGGGAAGCAGAGAGGCTGCAGCAGGCCTGGAAAAGAAGCCTAGACTTCCGTGGTGCCCTGGAACATAAAGCAATGGCTGACTTCTTTGGTGGTTCATTGCTGAATGTACAAGTGTTGCTGGACGGGTTCCAGTGTAGACTGGCTGGCTGGCTGGATAGTCCTCATTCCTTAGATGGCTGACTTCTTTGGTGGTTCATTGCTGAATGTACAAGTGTTGCTGGACACCTCTGTGTCTCTAACAGGTTCCAGTGTACACTGACTGGCTGGCTGGCTAGTCCTCATTCCTTAGATGGCTGACGTCTTTGGTGGTTCATTGCTGAATGTACAAGTGTTGCTGGACACCTCTGTGTCTCTAACAGGTTCCAGTGTAGACTGGCTGGCTGGCTGGCTAGTCCTCATTCTTTAGATGGCTTACTTCTTTTTCTCTCATACAAGCTCAACGATCCTCGGGGAAGTTCTGGGGCAGGATGCTTTTGCGATTTCATGTCTTGGATTTGTTCTGCAGCTTCAGCTTGAGCCATCAGCCACTGGCTTGAGTCAAGGAGTTCAGTGACCAGAGGAAAGTCAGAAGACACAGTGCTTGGGGCTTGGTGGGTACCCTGACTCTTCTCTCCACTCTAGACACTCTAAGTAAACCCAGCTTCTCTGCCAAGATTCCTGGCCTGATGAAATAGCAAGCAGGTTCAGCCGAGACCCTTGGCTACTTGTGCTAAGCTTTTCCCAGTACAAAAGCTGGTCCTCATTGTAAGTGGTTCCCCAGCACAGGCTGCGCTCTGAATCCAGCCCTTTACAAATCCTTTTCTCTTGGCCTTGTAACCTGAGCTCACACTCCATTTCTGGCAAGGGCACTGTGGAAAATTCCCTGCCTGTATTTCCTAGCAATTCTATGAAGTTCTCTTCTTGCAACCATTTTTTTAAGGGCGCAGCCTAACCACTGCTGACATCTAAACACTGCGCTGACATCTAAAACAGAGACACACCCCCCCCACAGGCACCAAAGGGCAAGAACTCAGTCCACTTTCAGCTGGGAGTGAATTTACCGAGAATTTACATACAGCAAATGTGGCTAACTCACAATAACTACTTCAACTTGGAGCCTGAGCAGACATTAGCAGGCTCCAAACATTATGAATTTCTTGGGAAAACTATGAAGTCTATGTCACCTTTCTTTGTATCACCATAATAATTATTATCTATAAGTATAGGCAAACAGCTACTTGTTTTATAGAAAAATAATCAGGGAAGGGGGGATAGCCTGGTAGCAGCTTCATCTTTTACACAGAACTTCAGGAACTTTGTCAATGTGTGACTGTGAACTTCAGAGACATTTTGCATTTTCTTCCAATCTGAGTTTCTTCATCCAAAAGAGGAAAACAGGAAGAAGAGATAGGAAGAGAAAGAGGATGAGGAAAAGGAAGGGGAGGGAGGAGGGCAAGAGGAGGAGGAGGAGGAGGAGGAGGAGGAGGAGGAGGAGGAAGAGGAGAAGGAAGAGGAGAGAAAGGAGGAGGAGGAACCCAATACCAAACACAGTGCATCCATGATGTCACTGTGGGGAAGACTAAATAAGCACATACCAGACCTGATTCTCAGTGGCCCACTAATACTCTGTTGAGATAGGGTCTCACCACAAATCCGGTCCACCCTCAGACTTGCAGAGATCCGTCTTATTCTGTCTCCTGAGTGTTGGGATTAAAGGCATGTGCCACAAAAACCAGCCCAATTACATTTGTAGTATTTATTTACTGATTGATCGATTGACTGACTGGGGGCACTCGTGTGTGCATGTGGAGGTCAAAAGGCAACCTGGGTTCTTGATATCGAACTATGGTAACCAGACACAATGACAAGCTCCTTTGCCCACTGAGCCAGGTTGCTGGCCCCCATACTGATGGTGTTACCTTTCTGTTCCCCTCACTTCCTATTGCCATCTCTTTCTTTCTCAAGATGTGTTTTTCAAGCTAACAATTGGAACTTTTTAAAAATTCAAATAAAGCCAGGCGTGGTGGCACGCACCTTTAATCCCAGCACTTGGGAGGCAGAGGCAGGCGGATCTCTGTGAGTTCAAAGGCAGCCAGGTCTAAGTATCAAGTTCCCAGACCAGCTGGGGCTACAGGGAGACTCTGTCTCAAACACACACACACACACATACATACACACACACACACACACACACACACACATGCGCGTGCGCAAATTCAAATAAATATGTATATAAAAGCCAAACCTAGAAAATAGGTAAAAACTCAAGCAGCTACAGGGTTTGTTCCTCTCCTGTCCCATGGCAGTTTCTGTAACCTGCATGCCATTGAGTGAGCCTTTCCCATTCACAGAGACACTGGGGGTACAGGTCCAGATCTGTACCCCACTTTCTATGGCCTTGCCTCCCAGGCCTGGGCAACTGAAATCTTCTCAGGGAAGGCTCTGGTGTGTTTAGGTTTGAACAAAAGGCCTTGGGACCAGCGTTCCTTCCATTCTGGTATTTTCTCTGCTAAACTCACGTTTCTAAAGGAAGGTCTGGGCCGGCAGCCCAAGAACTGTTCCCAAGCCCCAGACCTGATCAGCTGTTCTCACTAGAAGACAAATCAGCTCAACAACTTGTTTCTCATTTTCAATTGAAAAAATAATCACTGGATACTTGTACTGAAACATGATTACAAACACAATTATCTATTCATTTCCTAAAAGTTAGAAAAGTAATATGAGTATAAGGGAAAAAATATATTACTTGTAATTCTACCATCTACAAGTTGCCACCGTTGGCATTTGGTGTATTTCCTTTCTGTTTGGATGCATTCCTATGCTTTCTTTTTAAACTGCAATAAGTAATACAGATTTAGATTCTAACTATGCATATAATTTGGAATCCTGATTTTTTCCCATGTAATTAAATGATTTTTTATTTATTTTTTTGTTCATCATTCTGTTGTAAGTCCTCTCTATCATATATTATATATTATATAATTATATATAATATATTAAATATATATTCTTTTTGAGACAGGGTCCCCCTGTAGCTCCAGCTGTACTGGAATTCACTAGGTGGACCAGGCTGGCCTTGAACTCACAGAGATCCACCAAGGTCCTTGGTTGGCTAATATTGTCAACTTGACAGATCTAGAATCACCTAGGAGACACATCTCTGGGCACAGCTATTGAGGGGCTTCCTAGACTGGGTAGTGGAGGTGTGAAGACCCAGTCTAAAAGTGGGTGTTCCGTCGGCAGAGGTCCTAAACTGATTTAAAGTTTAAAAGGAGAAAGCCAGCTGAGCACCAGCACTCACCGGTTCCACTTCCTGGCCGCAGTGCAGTGGGAGCAGCCGCCTCACACTCCTGACACCATGACCTCTCCACCATGACCAATGTGCCCTGAACTGAGAGCCAAAATAAACCTTTCCTTTACCAAAGCACCTTCCAGCATGTCCTACCATCATACACAAAGAACACGTGGGAATCTGTGGACCACCATCAAAGCACCCAGGTAATAAAATTATCACTAAGTCTTTAATGAGTCAAAGTCTCTCACAGAATCCTCACCTGATGTAGCAAGATCAGAAGGGACATATTTATATTTATATAGTGCTGGCTCATATGACGCTTTTGCACAAAACACTCACAGAACAATCTTCTGCCTGCACACTGTTGCAAAGGTCAAATCTATGATGAGTGTGATGGGATGGAGTCGACTCAGGCATGGGATGGAGTCGACTCAGGCATGGGATGGAGTCGACTCAGGCTGTGCTTGCACATGCCCCTCTCCAGCATTTTCTGCCCCTGCAGGTCTAGCGGCCATCCCATACAAGAGATTGCCTCTGCCCCTGCAGGCCAGGTCCCAGCTGGAAGCTCTCAGACCTGCCATTGCACAGACCCATCTCACCTCTGAGTGAGAGTGGTATAGCTAGTCTCACCCACCCCCCACCCACCCACTGCTGACCACAGGTCACTCAGAAAACCCCTAACCCTCCGATGTGCCCGGCAATTATGAGCTCGCGGTGGGTGTCTGCTTTCGCAGGTGTCCCAGCCTGTATTTCCTGTTCTCTCGGTTGCTCCTTTTACACAGCCCAGCCTCAGATGTGTGAGGAGACAAATCTCATTCTCTCCGCCCCACTTCTCTGTCTCTCTGGGGACACTTCTCATTTGGGGGTTGTCAACAGTCATGCCTTCCCTTCACACCCCAACACCCAGTTGGTGCCAAATTCTGATTATTCCTTCCACACTCCCCTCCCTGCACCGCTCTCTTCACCTCCCTTGAATCCATTAACTCCAATCAGGGCATGAATGGAAAATTACTCCAGCTTCTAATAGCTGTCAGGTTCGCCATTCCTACTTTGCACACATTTGATCCATACAAAAATCTCCTGTCTTGGGCGACACTCTCAAACCCCAATCTCCAGAGATGAGAATGACAAACAGCCCCAGGGAGAGGCATCCAGAGCCAGGAGTGAGTGCTGGGCCCACGGCCTTTGCCAAAGGAGAGTCAGGGCGGAGGGTGACGCCGCTGACTGGCTGCAGGAGACCAGCCGACACAGCTGTGTCCACAGACGGGTCCCCCTAGCAAGGAGACACCTCCCGGTCTGCTGTCAAATGCTGGAAAATTCTGACAGAAGCCTGACGTTTGCAGCAGGATTCCAACACTATGGTTTTGCTTTTGAGCTTCCAGTGGAAGTAACCCTTCACACTAACCGCAGCTCAGAGGAGTCAGGAATCCCCACAAGGTCCAAGTCTCCACTTCGAGCAAGTCGTGAGGCCTCAGGAAAAACTAGCTGTTCTTTCTAGTCCCTCCTCACTCCTCTTGTAGGACCTCCCCTTAGAAAGCCCAGAGAGATGAGAGAGGCACACAGCCCGCATGCCCCAGGATTCCAGTAAGCTGCTGTCCTGGGCACTTGCCTATTTATTACCACCCCTCTCTCATCCATGTCTGCTCAGAAGAAAACTAGGGCCAGGGAGATGGCTCAGTAGGTAAAGGTACTTGCTGCCAAGCCTAACAACCTGAGATCGACCCCTGGGACCCACATGGTCTGCCTACCACATAAGCAGCATAACACCTATACACCCATACGCATAGGCATCCTTTCCTTGCAATGAACCCTAACCATATTACAGCTTCTAGTAAATTCTGAAGCATCGTCAAACTGGAAGGTGGTTTGGGGAGTCTCCTAAAATTGCCGGTTGTGTCAGAAGTGAGGCTGATCTTGGGATGACTCTGCACTCAAACGCCATAGATGAGCAAGAGGCCTCAGAGCAGAGTACGACCAGATCTAAGTTAGTCCACAAGAAAAACTTCCTTTCATGACAAGTTTGCCCAATTCATGAGAATAAGGTTATGAGATCCTGCTCAGGAGACCTGGTTAACACTGTCTCCTCTTCCCACCAGAGTCACTTGTGCTGTCCACACAGAGGACCAGCCTGCTGATGGCCAAAGACCCTGGTGTCCAGAGCCCTCGTCCTGGGCTGGCGTTGTCCCTGCTGCTGCTCCACAGCTCTCCCACTTCATTTCGAGTGTGATCTAAACTGTCTTATATTTCTGCATGCTCAGTTTCTCCACCGCAGTGTCAGTTTAGATCAGCACCAGCATGAGCTAGCACACTGTAAATGTTTGCTGGATAAATGAATCATCCAAACATAAGGAATATAAAAATGGATATTTTACCAGCACGATTTTATCTCTAGCTTAATTTTATAATTAATTTTACTGCAATATAATTTGCATACCATAAAATCCATTCTTAATTCAGAGATTTTTTTAGTGTCTTTAAATTACCCCTATTTAAATTCTCTGGCTTACTTTTAAATTCCTGCTCCTGCTTCTCCTCCTCCAAGAGTTCTAATGGGAGCCACCAATCAGAATGCACAGTATGAACTAACCATGCTGAAGGCGTAGTGTCCAGTGAGGTAATTCTCTCCCCAACCCTTTATTCCCAACAGGAACTGAGAAAAAAGAAAACCTGTTGTGAGGGGAGACATCCCATCCCGTGCTGGTCAGAAGCTGTTCCCGCAGAGCGAAGGACCCTCAGCGAAGCAGAGAGGGCGCTGGTTGTCCCCAAGACTAGCTATACCACTTGCCAGCCTTGGTTTAGTGGTGACAGATGCCACAGCAAGGCATGCCTGATTCAAGAAAGGCTAACTCCTAGAGCCATTCAAACCAAGAGTGAGCCCGATCTGTTCTCCGAACTGTTCCTTTATGAATTCTCGTGGAACTGTTTCCTGAACAAAGGACTTTCTCTGTATTTATTGAAACAGTACATCCAGCATGATACAGGAGGAACTTTGAAAGAATTTTTTTTTTTTTGGTCTTTTTGAGACAGGGTCTCCCTGTAATCCCAGCAGTCCTGGAACTCACTCTGTAGACCAGGATGGTCTCGAACTCACAAAGATCCTCCTGCCTCTGCCTCCCAAGTGCTAGGATTAAAGGCATGCACCACCACACCCGGCCTTTTTTTTTTTTTTTTTTTTTTTTCTTTGGTCGAGAGGGTTGTTTTCCGTGAAGAATGTTATTAAACCCAGGATGGATACGTAATTTGCCTTGTCTGACCCCTATGACCTATAACAACATACAAAACCACAGACATTATTACAACATTCATTGTGGGCAATTCATTGCTTTCAATGTGCTTCCAAGGCTGCTGTGCTTCCAATGATGACATTTCACAACATACATCCACATACATTATTCTGGGCCCAAGGCAAGGAAGGGTCATGAGGGAGAAATAGCAAATATAATTTAAGATTAAAGCTATGTGTTTAATTTAGCTTGTAAAAGCTGACTGCATGGGAAGCCAGAGGCCTAGTAGGATTATTTACATTGTTTTCCTAAAGGGTAGCTAAATTTAAACAAGTTGATTACCTAGTAGGAAAGCAGATTGGATACATAATGATAAAAGATCTCAAACCATATGAGATAAAATTCCCATTTACAACCGAAAGTATTTCCAGAAAAGTGAGTCCCACATTTAGTTATGTAAGTCAGTGGTTCTCTAGTCCCAGGGGCTTTCTCTACTGGAATCATCAGTGAAGTCCTATCTTGTTCACACATCACTCAGCACATATTTACTAAGACTTCTCTGTGTGAAGTGCACTGACTTGGAATGTACAGTCTAGGGGGACTGGTGAGTATGATGGAATGCTATGAAGGGAGACGCACTGTGCAGCACACCTTATCCACTGCCCAGAGCAGGAGAGGCTGGAAGAAGAAATGACCCCCAAGCTAAAACCTAGGTGTAGAAAAAGACAACCATGGGGAGAGAGGCTCCCAAGACAATAAGCACAGTCAGAGAAACTCACCTTCAACAGGAGAGGCAAGGGAACCTTCAGGAGGGATGCGGTGTTTGTCATAGGAAGGACAAGCTGCAGATAAAGGGTGTGAAAGTGTTCTAGATGAAGGAAAACCAAGGCTGAGTACAGGAAACAGTGTGAAATCAAGCAGTGTGAAGTCTGGGGTGCAGGGAGGAAGAGGTAGAAATTAGGCTAAGGTAGATTCAAAAGACTCAGCAATTGAAATCCTGATAGAGGAGGACAGGGAGCTAAAAAAGATGTGCAAGAGGCAGGTTAGGAAGACAGTGTGGTACTTCTTGCAGCACTGCAGGGAATAAGACCATCTGGGCCAGCACGGTGACCAGGGTAATAGCTATGTGAGCGCCATCAAAAAGGTAGCAATGAAAGCACCAATGTTATTATGTATGGATGGAATGACAACAAAGGAGAAAGGACCTAAGCCAGGATGAGGACAGTGTGGTCGCGATGGCAACAGCCTGTGCTGGTCTTCAACCAGACCGAAGACTTAGCACACATTATCCCATTTGATCTTCACAGCCCAGGACAGAGGCTGTTCTAGTCTGCTTCTCCATTGCTGAGACAAAGCACTCTGACAGACACCAACTTGTGGAGGAAACAGTTTATTCAGTTTACATCTCCCAGGTCACAGTTCACCACTAAGGGAGCCCAAGGTAGGAAGTCAGGGCAGGAATCTGGAGGCAGGAGCTGAAGAGTAGGCCATGGAGGAATGCTGCTTACTGACTTGCTCCTCTGGCCCATGCTCAGCCTGTTTTCTTATACAGTACAGAACGGTGGTACCACGCACAGTGGGCTGGGAACCACGCACAGTGGGCTGGGCCCTCCCACATCACTCAACAATCAAGAAAACACACCCCCCCCAGACATGGCCACAGGCCAGTCCAATGGATGCAATTCTCCAATTGAGGCTCCCTCAGGCCACCCAGCACAGAAGCCTTGTTATTTTCTCCAATTTAGACTTGAGGAAAAAGAATAGCAGATAAAGTCACTGACACTAAGGGAACTTAGATGACACTTTAAATGTGTCATCTAAGTTCTCTTAAAATTTAAATTTTTTAGTTCTATTTTTTTACGTGTATACGAGTTCGGTAGGTATGTATAAGCCTTAGTGTCCACTTGACACACCTGGTTGAGGGAGCCCCAATTAGGGAACGGCCTCCATTGGGCTGGCCTGTGGCCATGTCTGTGGGGTATTTTCTTGATTGTTGAGTAATGTGGGAGGGTCCAGCCCACTGTGGGTAGTGCCACCACCCTTGGGCTGGTTGTCCTATATTGTATAAGTACACCATGTGTGTTCAAGGCCCCTGGAGACCAGAAGAGGGCATCGGACCCCCTAAAATTGGATGACTTTTAGCTGCCATGTGGGTGCTGAGAAGTGAACCCTGATCCTCTACAAGAGCAGCCAGTGCCCTTAACTGCTGAGCCAAATCTCCAGCCCCTAGAAAACAATAAGAGGTAGAAGGGATAGGGAGGCAGAGGCAACTTTGAACATATTAAGCCTCTCTGCCACTTGTTGCTGAGCCTCGTTCCTGCCAAACAGGAAAAATCCTTCCTCCATTTGCTTAGTGACAACAAGGTTCAAAATCCCAGGGTTCCTTAAGCCAGGTTAGGAATCTTGACTACTTCCCCATCCTCGGTGCCTATCCCTCTGTGACAAAAGGAAATTAGATTCACCCGATGAGCTTTGTTTTTCAGAAAGTGATGTGGGACAGTTACCCAGTACCCTGTGGTCTTCTCAGTGTTTGCAAATTGGATTTTTGATTATTTGTTCCAGTGATTTTCCAAGTATTCAGTGTTTTTCCAGGTTACTCAGAGTTACAGTTGTGGGTGAGCTAGAATTAATATCCACCTTCCCGCTCCTAGATTGCTGTGAAGTTTTAATGCTGCCAATTGCTTAGAATGCTCTAGTCGGGGCTGGAGAGATGGCCTAGCGGTTAGGAGAGCCGACGCTCTCGCAGAGGACCCGGGTTCGATCCCCAGCACCCACATGGCGGCCGAGAGCTGTCTGAAACTCCAATTCCAGGAGAACTCCAGTTCCAGGGGAATCCGAGACCCTCTTCTGACCTCCGCGGCATTGCACGACACGGGTGCACAGACTTGCATGCAGACAGTACATTCATACACATACAGAAATAAATAAAATTAATAAAAAATTTAAAAAAAAAAAAAGAATGCTCTAGTCATACTCTGAAGGAACAAACATATGAAATGTTTAAGTCCAATTGTTGACAGTTATAAAGCAATCTTGTTGCTAAATCCTTCAGAGTTTAAGACTACATGCAAAAATAAATTATTGAGAAGTATGGTTAGTTTAGGTGTCCCAACTCAACTCAGTCCATCACTCTCTGGAAATGTTTATATGATTAATGAAATTTTAAAAAAGAAAGAGGGCTCGGAGAGATGGCCAGCGGTTTTAAGACGCCTAACCGCTCTTGACAGAGGGACCTGGGTTCGTCCCAGACCAATGGTGCTGAGAACCGTCTGTAACTCCCAATTCCCGGAGAACTCCAGTCCAGGGGAATCCGAGACCCTCTTCTGACCTCTGTGGCATTGCCCGACTGGTGACAAACAAAAACCTACATGCAGACAGTCCATATCATACCATACAAAAAAATAAATAAATTAAAAAAAAAAAGAAAAAAAAGAAAACAAGAAAAAGAAACTTGAGGGGCTGGAGAGATTGCCTAGCAGTTAAGAGTGTATAACCTGCATGTATGTAAGTGCACCTATGTCATGCAATGCCCACAGAGGTCAGAAGCGGCATCGGATTCCCCTGGAACTGGAGTTACAGCTGTTAGCTGCCATGTGGGTTCTGGGAATTGAACCCAGGTCATTTGAAAGAACAAGTGCTCTTAATCACTGAGCCATGTCTCCAGCCTCTAAATTAATTTTTTTTAAAGGCAAACCATGTGTGAGGAATACAGCTCAAGGTTATTCTCTGGCCACACGTGTACACGCACACACACACCAGGTCCTTTATTAAACGGTGCCCTGAATGTACCACCAACTCCCCTACATGCCCCCTGACTAATACAGAAATAATATTATCTAGTCATAAAATAAGGGGTAAGTTGAAAACAGTGCAAAATATTTAGCCTGTCATACACAGTAGGTGTTCAACCAGTATTCTCTGCTATTGTTGGAATTTGCATTTTCTAACCAATTTTGCCCTGATATTGAGTCAATAAAGACAGATTGTTAGCTAACTGATCATTTTCTCCTCTAAATTCTTTATTACAAATTTTGTTTCCCTTTGAAGACAAGTTCTTACTATGTAGCACGGGTTGGCCTGGAACTCATAGCAATCCTCCTGCCCTGGCTTCCTAAATGCTGGGATCACAGGAATGGGCCACCAAGCAGCAGGAATTTTAGAGTAGCATATATTTTGTCTAATGTTTTTCTTCTGAAGGATGACGTTTGTTTCCCTTAACTTCTGAAATAACTTTTAGACGAGTCCATTTCACAGACAGAGGATGCCAAGTCATTTTCCTAAATATTTTTTCAGTGTTCTGGAAACAAACTGGGGAACACGGCAGCGTTCAACCCTAGTGGAGAGAATGGGAGCTTAAAACCCTCTGGTTTTCCTACTGGCAAATGTCTAGACAGGTAAAAAGATAAAGAACCCAGGTGGAGGGAAGCTCTTATTTGTGGACACCCGAAAACTGCTGTTTGTTTGTACAGAATGTGTTAAATATGTCAGAGAGAAGAAAGTGTGTTTGTTTTTTTTTTCTTATTTCTGTATGTGTATCAATGTACTGTCTGCGTGCAGGTTTGTGCACCCGCGTCGTGCAATGCCGCGGAGGTCAGAAGAGGGTCTCGGATTCCCCTGGAACTGGAGTTCTCCTGGAATTGGAGTTACAGATGGCTCTTAGCCACCATGTGGGTGCTGGGGATCGAACCTGGGCCCTCCGCAAGAGCGTCGGTGCTCTTAACCGCTAGGCTATCTCTCCAGCCCCAAAAGTGTGTTTTTAAATAGTGTCATCTCCTCACTGCTGAATATGTGTAGAAACCTAATTTTCTTCCTTCTCTTCTGTAAACAGCTGGGGGTGACGTTGGAGTCGATTCCTCTGCCTGTTTCACTGAACCTCGCTGCCCTTGATGATTTTTTTTTTTCCTAGAAGTCTTGCTCTCCTCCAACGAGTGGCTTAAGCAGCTGGGCCCTGATTCTGCATCGTTTCATTTCTTTCCAAAAGAACCGTGCATTTTGGCTTTATGTTCCATGCACAGGCCAGGAGGGATCGTTGCAGTCACTCTGCCCTGTCGCCCGTCCCCTGCCACAGGTGGATGACTTCTTTCACAACCCCATTTCATGCTGGTCGCTCCTAGAAAGGAACAGGTCACATTTTGTTCTAAAAACAGGTGCCTGAATGGTTGCAGCTTGAAGGGCTTTCTTTCTAAAAAGTTATGGTGTTCCCACACCGGGAGTCGAACCCGGGCCGCCTGGGTGAAAACCAGGAATCCTAACCGCTAGACCATGTGGGAAACGACAGACTTTGTAGCAGGCTCAGGCAAGTTGAGTCTACCCAGAGTGAGGTCCCTCCTGCGCATGCGCGAGCCGCTGCGTCCCTCCCGTTCTGCTTATCCTGTGCCCTCTGTCGCGTAGTCTCCCAAAGTCCCTTCCCGACCCTGCCTACCCTGCACTACTGACCCACTGGCTGCAGCTAGATTCCAATGTCCCGCCGAACCCGCAGCGGTGAGCTGGGTGGTCCGGGGTGTCAATCGGGCCGGAGTCCCCGCGACGGGACTGCACAGGTGACCCTGCGTCTGGTGACCGAGGCCTGCCAGCGATTTCTGCGGGGGTCTAACCTTGGTCTAGGGGGGTGCAAAGAGCCAGCTGCTCCCGGGACGCCTCAGCCACACACATGGGTTTTTTTTTTTTTTTTTTTTTTTTTATTACCTCAAACCTAATTGGCTATTAGCCACACACATGGGTTTTTGCAGAGACCTAGGAGGAGGGTTAAAGATTCCCGCCCTGGCCAGGACCACGCCTTTAATCCCAGCACAGGGGAAACTGATCTTAGTCTGGTTTACATGAGTTCCTGGCCAGCCAGGCAGGGCTACATAGTATAAAGTTCCTGCCAGTCAGGATCTCTCTTGCCCCCAGGGTCTTAGAATGTTCTCTAAGGTTTCCATCCTGAGGGGAGATTCAACAGATGCAAAGTAGAAACTGCCCCACTGTGCACACTACAGGGATAAGCCAGGCCGGCAACGAATCCAGTGAAACTCAAAACTTTAGCTGGCTCTGAGAGGCCAGAAGCAGAGACAACACACCTACTGTATATAGTAGATGGCTGGAAATGACCACTGTCCACAGTCCAGTCCAGGCAGTTCTTACACATTCACTTTAAACTGATGGTTTTTTTGTTTTTGGTATTTTTGCGACGGGGTCTTTAGTTCCAGCTGGCCTGGAGCTCGCTCTATAGACCAGGATGGCCTTGAACTCACAGAGATCCGCCTGCCTCTGCCTCCCAAGTGCTATGATTAAAGGCCTGCGCCACTATGCCTGGCTACACTGATGTTTTTAACCAGTGACACAGCTGCTTCTTTCCATTTAGGTGACACTTCTCCAGAAACTTCTCCAAAACCAACTTCATTAACTATTTGCATCCTGCTTTTGGAATGGGTAGAGATTTCATGTCTATTTTCCATTTTTTATTTCATGTGGTATTATTCCATAGGACTAACCAAAATGCAAGTTTACTTTTTCTTGAGACAGTCTCCCTGTAGCCCCAAGCTGGCCCATAACTAAGTAGGCCAGGCTTTTCTCCACCTCACAGAGATCGACTTGCCTCTGCCTGTGAGTGCTAAGATTAATGGTGTGCACCTCAACACCTGGTGTGCAAGTTTACTTTTTTTTTTGCAAGTTTACTTTTTAAAAGGTTTTCATAATAAACAGCTTTCCTCATAACATTTTCACACATACATTTAGTGTATTTTGATCATATTCAGCCCCCATTACCCAATGGGAACCCCTTTCCCACTGACCCCCTTCTTCCCAACTAGTCCCCCTTTTCCTTTCACATCCTGTGGGTGCGTGAGTATACCAATGAGTTTAGGGTTACTTACAGGAACATAGGTCTGCAGTAACAGGAGGATGGGCATGGCTATATCACTGAAGAAATAACTTCCTCCACCAGCAACCATTAAGCCAAAGTTCCTGAGGGGGCCCTCCTGGGCTCTGCCCCCCCCCCCCGGAACCTTAACTATAAGTCGTCAGGGAGGGTGGGGGTCTCTAGTTTACTTTTGCTTCACTGCTCGCTAAAATGAATTTGGTTCCCTTTTACTTTTAACCACTGAGCAGTAATTAAGGAAGTAACTTATGTCACTTTAACATAAGCTGAGAATGAACCATATACATTAACTACTCTAGAGAATTCTCCCACCTCTACCCCATCTCCAGCTTGGGTGTAGTTCTGGGCCTGGCTCACTCAGGCCTGCTCACTGTGAGCTTCTCTTCCTAGCTCTGTGTTGTAGTTTCTCGTCAACTGCTGTGACAAAACACTGACCAATACCAACTTGGGAAAGGAAAAGGTTTATTCATCTTACATCATCTTACATCTCCCAGGTCACAGTTCATCACTTAGGGAGCCCAAGGCAGGAACTCAGGGCAGCAACCTGAAGGCAGGAGCTGAAGCACAGGCCATGGAGGAACGCTGCTTACGGGCTTGCTCCTCTGGCCCATGCTCAGCTGACTAATTATCATGTACATAACGACACCCCAGGGGTGGCACTGCCCACAGTGGGCTGAGCTCTCCCACATCACTCAACAATCAAGACAATACTCCACAGACATGCCCACAGGCCAGTCCAATAGAAGCAATTCTCCAACTGAGGCTCCCTAACCCAGGTGTGTCAAGTTGACACTAAAACCACCCAGCACAACTGACCCCTTGTCAAACTTAACCCATAAAACATATCACTATTAAAAGATAAGCTTTCCTGGGCTGGAGAGATTGCCTAGCGGTTAAGAGCGCCGACCGCTCTTGCAGAGGACCCGGGTTCGATCCCCAGCACCCACATGGCGGCTGAGAACCGTCTGAAGCTCCAAATCCAGGAGAACTCCAGTTCCAGGGGAATCCGAGACCCTCTTCTGAACTCCGCGGCGTTGCACGACACGGGTGCACAGACTTGCATGCAGACAGTACATTCATACACATACAGAAATAAATAAAAATTAATAAAAAAAAATTTAAAATAAAAGATAAGCTTTCCATTTCTTAGCCCCAAGGTATGATCTTAGTATCACAATATAAAACAGTACAACCTTAAAAGTCCCACAGTCCTTAAAAAACTCAAAACACATCAAAGTTCAAAGTCTCTTTCAAAAGACTTTTAACTGTAGGTTCCTATAAAATCCAAAACAAGTATTGTCTTGTTTCAAAGTGAAGAATCAGGCACACCTAAGCAAAACCTAAGTCCACCAAAATATCTCAAGGCTGGACATCTGGGATTCACTCAACGATCTTCTGGGCTCCAAAGGGTTTCAGCAGCACATACAGCTTGTCTCCCAGGCCCAGGCCAGCTCCATTTCACACCTTCTGCTGTCCTTGGTGGTCGTCCCATGGTCTTGGCATCTCCCAAAAGCTGGGGTCTCCACTGAAACTGAGGCAGCACCTTCACTAATGGTCTCTTCTGACCTCTCCTGGTGCAAAGCCTCAGACTCTCTTCATGATCCCTACGATCCTGGGGTCTTCACTGCAACCAAGGTGCACTTCCACCAATGGTCTCTCCTGGTCTCTTCACAGTGCCTCAGCTGCTCTGTGACTCCTTCACATTTCAACACCAGAACCATATGAGATTCTTACACCTTACCAAGTCCTGCACCCAGCTTAAGGAGGAGGCTTGGGCCCCCTCTGGATCATAGCTTCTATGCACTTACCCTGAGGAAAATTCTTCCTAGATTTCACCACAGTGATGTTGGTCTCCTGTTACAGATAATTTCTCAGCCCCAGCTAATCAGCATCAAATGTCCCACTAAAACAAAGGTTTCACTTCATGTTCTTGGTCTCTCTCTCTCTCTCTCTCTCTCTCTCTCTCTCTCTCTCTCTCTTTTTGAGACAGGGTCTCGCAATAGCCCCAGCTGGCCTTGAACTCACTCTGTAGACCAGGCTGGGCTTGAACTCAGAGATCCACCTGCCTCTGCCTGAGCACTAGGAATAAAAGGTGTGCGCCACCATCCTGGCTTAGCCACCAACTTTTTTAGCACAACTGCTCCAAGAACCCACAGCAGCAAATTCTAAGCATCCAATAGAATAGCTTTTATAGCCCAAAGTTCCAAAATCCTCCAAAAACTGGGTCAGATCTGTCACAGCAATACACCACAATCCTGGTACCAATTTCTGTTCTAGTTTCTCTTCAATTGCTGTGACAAAACACTCTGACCAATAACAACCTGGGGAGGAAAGGGTTTATTTAGCTTACATCTCCCAGGTTCATCACTTAGGGAGCCCAAGGTAGGCAAAGGCAGGAACCTGGAAGCAGGAACTGAAGCACAGGCCATGAAGGAACGCTGCTTACTGGCTTGTTTCCCTGGCACAGGCTCGGCCTGCTTTTTTTTTTAATTTTTTATTTTTTATGTGTATGAATGTACTGTCTGTATGTAGGTTTGTGCACCCGTGTTGTGCAATGTCGCGGGGGTCAGAAGAGGGTGTCGGATTCCCCTGGAACTGGAGTTACAGATGGTTCTCAGCTGCCATGTGAGTGCTGGGGATCGAAACGGGTCCTCTGTAAGAGCAGTCAGTGCTCTTAACCGCTAGGCCACCTCTCCAGCCCCTCGGGCTTTCTTATAGAATATACAACAACCTGGCCAGGACTGGACCCCCACAGTGGGCTGGACCCTCTCCCACATCACTCAACAACCAAGAAAATACCCCACAGACATCGCCACAGGCCAGTCCAATAGAGACAATTCCCCAACTGAGGCTCCCTCAACCCAGGTGTGTCAAGCTGTCACTAAAGCAATCCAGTGCACGGGGTTGCTGAAACCCTGAATCTCTGGTCCATTTCCACACCAGATTCAATTCCCAACACCCACATGGCACAGAACATCCATCCACAACTCCAGTCCCAGGGGAATCCAACACTTTATTCTGACTCTGCAAGGCAGTGCACGACATGGGTGCACTTACATACATGCAGGCAATACACTCATACACATAAAAATAAGTATTTTGCCAAGCATGATGGCACACACCTTTAATCCCAGCACTCAGGAGGCAGAGGCAGGTGGATCGCTGTAAGTTTGAGGCCAGCCTGGACTACACAGGAAGTTCCAGGACAACTGGGGCTACAAGGAGACACTGTTTCAAAGAGACCAATAAGAGTATAATTTGATGTGGCTTTTTAAAGACCACTTGATTTTTGATGTTAACATTTCTTCCTTCAATTTGAGGCATGGTGGTATGTAACCTTTAGTTCAACATGGTAGAAGCAGAAATATCTGAATTCAATGCCAGCCTGGTCTACATAGCAAGTTCCTGGGCAGCTGGAGCTACAAAAAAACCCTGTCTCAAAAAGACAAAAAAAAAAAAAAGATTTCTTCCTCCTCCAAAAATATTCAAGTAAGTGGGCTTAGGAGATGGCTCCATGGATAAAGAACCAGAGTTCAGAGTTCCCACACCCACATAAAAAAGCTGGGCATACTTGGCCCCCCAAAATCCCAGCTGGGAGGCAGAATCAGGAGATCCCCAGGGCAAGGTGGCTAGCTAGACCAGTCTCATCTGCAAGCACCAGGCTCGGCAAGTGTTACTGCCCAAGTAAGTAAGAATGTCTGAGGAAGCCATCCAACATCAATCTCTGGCCTTCATGGGCATATGCACACATATGTCCCACACACATCCACACACATACAAACACTATTCAGATAGGAGCATATATATACACACACACAGAGTATGTTTCACTGGACATTCAGCCATGTTCACTGTCTCTTTAACATTAGAGAAACACTGAAACAGTTCTCCAAGGGGAAATGATTTTAAAAGGATACAGACACATCCATAGACATAAGTATATGCATACATTTATATACACAAGCATAAATATTCATTACATACTGTCAAGTGAAAAACTTGTAAAGCTTTGTGATGATCTTCCTATTTAAAAACAAAATTTAGGACCTGACATAGTGGCACATTCCTATAATCTCAGCACTGGGGAAGTAGAGGCAAGAGGACCTATTTTATCCAAAGAAAAATATTCTGACTGGCAAGAGGGCATGTGGGTAAAAGCGTGCAGTGCAAGCCTGAGATCAGTCCCTGGAATCATGTAAAGGTGGACCTGGCTCCACAAAGCTGACCTCCACACACATGCTATGGCATGCATGCACACATACAATCACACAGAGTAATATAAACAACACTTAAAAAACTGAATAAAAGCAGAAGAATAATCTGGAAATCAAGTAAGCATTAACTATGACGTGTAGTGATGCCGGAAACAGTGGCACTAGCCTCTCCTAACCAGAGACAGACAGGTTTTCAATATCCTAGTTTCATTTATTTATATGTCAAAAAGTATAAGTAACTACATATAACAGCTCAAAGCTAGAAAGAACTCCCAGTTTTACAGGAGACATATATACAGTAGAGTACATGAAATCAGGTGGTGGATAGTGAGGGGGTAACAGATAAGGAAGGGGATCAGAATTTGATCAAAACATACTGTATGAAATTCTCAAAACTTCAATAAAAAAAAAAGGTTTCTCCTTTTATTAAACCAGTATATTCAATTTTTATAAAAAGTTCTCCCGGTAAATACTATATACTCAACTTCTATTTTTTTTGGGGGGGGGGGTCTTTTTGAGACAGGGTCTCCCTGTAGCTCCAGCTGACCTGGAACTGACTATGCAGACTAGGCTGGCTTTGAACTCACAGAGATCGCCTGCCTCTGCCTCCCAAGTGCTGGGATTAAAGGCATGTACCACCACATCCTGCTATACTCAACTTCTTAAACTGTGAGTCATGATCCTATATGGGTTTGTGGAACTTCGTGTGGGAATCACGAAAAATTTGGCAACAGTAAAAGGTTTCTAAATGCACAATGACCAAAAAATAAATCCAATGAAACATGCCATGAATCCAACATGTTTCTAGCTGCACTTACTAGTATTGTATTACATGACTTCACTGTAGTGTTGGTTCTGAACCCACACTTTGAATGCCATGTCACACCACACAACACCAACAAATGTAGCTTTAAACACCTTAGCTCAGATTGGAGACTATTGTGTGTTATGAAATCCAAAGCTTTTATTATTATACATAGAAAGTTTTCTGCTCTTATAGAAACATAATGGCTTGATTACAGAAAACAAAGGCTTTCAATATTTTTCTGCTATTCCTTATGTGTATCAACTTAGTATAGCATTAGAATACACAGGATTAGAATGCTTTAAAAAGTGCTGCTGAATTGCTGACTGAAGTGTCACAAAAATCATTAAATAGATTTTGGCTTGAGATTAGGACAGAATTCCCAACAATTTCTGAAATAGCCCTAAACACAGTTCTGCCATTTTGTACTATTTACACAAAGCAGCATTTTCAGCTAAATTTAACAATTACAAAATCAAAACATCAATCAAGTCTGAAACAAGTTGAAGATTTTCTATACCCTGCAACATCAGGTATACAGACACAATTCTTATTTAATTCTTTATTTAAAATAAGTACACCCATCTCATAAGCATGCAAATCTGCTTCTATCTTTAAGGAATGATAAAATTATATGTATGCCAAAGAACTCTTTTAAAATGAATTCCTTTATGATTTTCTATTAAGAAATGTTTAATTTGTGGTCCAGCATGGTGACGCACGCCTTTAATCCCAGCACTTGAGAGGCAGAGGCAAGAGGATCTCTGAGTTCAAGGTTGTCCAGGCCAGCTCGGGCTAAAGGGGGACCTTGTCTCAAAAAACAAACAAAACAAGAAATGTTTAATTTATAAACCTATTTTATATACTTTTACAACCTTGGAGTCACATAAGTTTCTCAGGCAAAAAGCATGGAAAAACCTATGAAGTTCAACTTTATACAGACCAATAATACAGACACAGTTTTAAAAAGTCAGCTATGTATTTATTTGTATAAAATCTAAGGACGGGCTTAAAATCCAATGTAATATCCTATGAGGCTTACACTTTAATAATTACTGATCCAGTTTTTAAAAGTTGTTCTGGTTTCCTGCCATTATTCATAGTACTATTTTAGTTTTTTCATTTACAAGTACTGAAATGTAAGATGTCTATACATCTTCCGCTTTCACAGAACTAGTGTCAAGTCCAAAAAAGCCTTTTTTGATGATGTAACGAACACACTGCAAAATCACATTTCTTTCATGTCGAATGTCTGGAGCTAGAAGCTAAAAAACAAAATAAGATTAGCTGTTTTAAAAAAAAAATATGCCCAAGAAACACAACCTAAAATATTAAGTGTGCCCGCCTCACATACAGACACAGAACAGTAAGATATATACAGATTTTCTAAAATACAGCATAAGCATATTTCATTTTCCTTATAGTGAGACTATTTAGCTTTCTGAACAGCACAAATGTTCACCATTCAGGTTCCCCTCTTGGGATACCTAGCAAAAAAAAACCCAAGAAAACAGACCCAAAAGTCCTATCTTTATTCTAAAATATCATGTCATCCCCTCACGAAGTGCTGTGCTGGCAATGGCTTTGCTCACCTGTACTCAGCTACTTAGACTCCAAACTTTAATTTATTTTTAGAGATATGATGGGTTTTTTATGTTTATGCCTGACTCTTTGCATATATATATACATATATATATATCGTATATATATATATTATATAATATATATAGATGTGGTTCAAAGTGGCCACAGAAGGCAGAAGAGGGCAAAAAAAAATTAGATCCCACCGGAACTAAAATTATAGACAGCTGGTGAGCTGAACCTGAATCCTCTGCAGGAACGTAAGTGCTCTTGGCAGCTGAGCCATCCTTTCCGGCACACAAATGGCCTTAAAAATGCCTTAAATAAAAAATAATTTTTAGCCGGGTGTGTTGGTGCATGCCTTTAATCCCAACACTCGAGAAGCAGAGGCAGGCGGATCTCTGTGAGTTCAAGGCCAGCCTGGTCTACATAGTGAATTCCAGGACAGCTGGAGCTACAGGGAGACCCTTCAAAAAAGACCCCCCCCCAAAAAAAAATATAAGCTTGGACGACATGGTGGCCCACACCTTTTAATCCCAGACTCAGGAAGGAAAGGCAAGTGGACATGTTGAATAGAGGCCAGCTGGTCTACATAGTGAATTCCAGGACAGCTGGAGCTACAGGGAGACCCTGTCTCAAAAGACCTCCCCCCCAAAAAAATATAAGGCCTGGACAGGGGTGGCACACACCTTTTAATCCCAAGACCAGGAAGGAAAGGCAAGTGGACATGTATGAGAGATGAGGCCAGCATGATGTACAAGTGATTCCAGGTCAGCTGGAGCTATAGGAAGACCCTGTATCAAAAAAAACAAAAAACCCAAACCAAAAATTATTATAATGAAAATATAGCCAGGTGTGATGGTGCATGCTTTATCCCCAACACTCAAGAGGCAGAGGCAGGTAATACTCTGAGTTCAAGGCCAGCCCTTGGTCTATATAGAGAGTTTCCAAGACAGCTGGGGCTACAGAGAAACCCGCCTCAAAAGACCAAATAATAAATAATAATAATGTCCCTAAAATCCTACATCTAGATAAAAGTTTATAAAAAACAAAAAAAAAAAAAAAAAAAAAAAAAAAAAAAAAAAAAAAAAAAAAATAAATCAGCCAGGTGTGGTGGCACAACCTTTAATCCCAGCACTGGGATGGGCAGAGGCCGGGGATCGCTGTGAGTGTGCAGACCCAGCCCTGTCTGCCATAGTGAGTTCCAGGACAACTGGGGCGATACAGGGTAACCCATCTCAAAAGACAAAAAAAAATAAAAATAAAAAAACTCTCAACATCATTTTGGACTTTCATATAACTTCTCAGAAAGTCCAAACATAGAATCACACAACTTTTCAAAAAGAAGTTTTTTTTCATTCAATTTTTTTTTCGATGTTCAAATACTGATAGATGACAAACATCATTCATTCCCTTCATTGAAAGATGATTTAATTACTTACAGTAAGGGAAACACTGGAAAACTTCAATGACTCTAGATAGCAGTGATAGTTACAAAATAGATGTGGGCTGGAGAGAGGGCTCAGGGGTTACGAGCACTGACTGCTGCTTGCGAGGACCTGGGTTTGGTTCCCAGCCACCCCTAGAGGTTAACAAACCCATCCATAACTCCGTTCTAGGGGATCTGACAGCTTCTTCTGACCCCTGTATAGGCATTGTTAACAACACGTTGCACCTAACTACTGCAGGACATAACACTCATCATAAAAATAATAAAAAATAAGAGTATATTTCAGATCCATTTTAAACAATAAACTGTGTGTGTGCATGTTGCACCCCCCACGAACAGAGAATGCTGCCTTACAGCACAAGCACTTACCTAATAAGTCAAAAAAAGACTTTTCACAGCATATCAATAATTTTACAACTTCAATTAAATGTGTCTATTACTTTAATTCCATTACTTAGAAACAAGATACGTTGCTCCCTTTTTAAAACTTGAAGAGTTTATTAAATTTCTGCGTGTATAATGCTGTTAAGTCAATGCATAAGATAAATACAAATATAGGTAAAAGTTGTGCACAGAAAGGAAATGGGGACCATCAAGAAACTCAGGGTCTTCTATTGCCATTCACTTGTGCTTTTCCATATGCTTCTTGTATTTTAATCCAAAAAAGCAATTTTTTTTCCCCTCCGCCTGTCACTGTACTGAGCTATGCTTTCCAAAGAAAATAGTAACTCAATACACACTTCCTTATCCACAGATATAAATATCCATGCTAGGGGGCTGGAGGGAAGCTCATCGGTAATAAGAGCACTGGCTGTTTGTGTGAAAAAAGGACCCAGGTTGACTCCCCAGCACCACAATGGTGGCTAAGAACATTAACTTCAGTTCATAGGCGGATCCAAACCCCCACCATTCCTGTCCCTCTGCAGGCATCTGTAGGATATGGGGCAACTTAAATAATGCAGTCAATATAATCACAATCACATAAAATAATCATTTAAAAAACAAAAATACAAGCAGTGCTGTGGTGGTGACATGCTTTAAATCCTCAGCAACTCGGAGCCAGAGACAGGCGGATACTTTTGTGAGTTCAAGGCCAGCCTGGTCTACAGAGCGAAGTTTCAGACAGGCTGAGGCTATAAGGGAGAACGCCTGTCGTTGAAAGACCAAAAACTAAATAAATATAAAAAATAAAATAAATAACAAAATAATACATGCTAAGATATTGCTATTAATAAGTAGTTATGAAAACGGGAATCATTTTACCTTTACTATTTATCAGCTCCATTCCAAACACAGCATGAAGATTCACGGGCCACATGAATCTCCTTCCACATTACCATCATAGAAAAATGACTTACCATTTCCAGGAGATCACGGATGACGTGTTATCTGGTTCAAATAATGTCTGAAAGTTGCAGTGTTTCTTTTTCCTCTGAGGTCTTTAAAACCTTTCTTTTTTGTTTCTCCCACTTGGGTCCTGCAGACACTTCTAACAGTTTGCTTTAACACTTTTGTCTTGACTCTTGGGAGAACTGTTGTGAAGAGCCTGGTTTTCTGTCAGAATGTCGGCTTCAGTCTTGATGGGAGTTTCTAAGTGTATTGAAGAACAAAACACACACACACACCACATGGGAAAAATGTAGAAGTAACCAGAGGAGATATGAAACTCCATACCCTCCCAGCCATGATATTGGATCCAAGTATCAGAAGACTATGAAGGACTTTGCAAGGCATTTACAATAAGTTCCAAACTTTTTTCCCCAAACTGGGAGCTATAACTGCCAAGAATAGAGGTGACTACCACAGAAAGTTCCAGAAAGATCTCTATGAAGCAAATCACAAAAGAGGGAAACCTGGATCCTCACAAAGGAATGATGAATTCTGAGTATACAGTAACTATGCCAGTATAAACACAAAAGACAATTACTAATTTGAAAAAAAAAAAATACAGATAATTGCTTTCTAAGTACAATAGTAGTGATATGAGATTTCTAACTCTATAGAAATGATGTCTATGATATGAGGAGGAAAATTAAAAGCATACTGCTATAAATGTCCTATGTGCAGGAGCATGTACCACAAAGCAATGCCTGTGTGTAGGCTACTGGAGCTTGCTCTCTCCATCCACAAAGAGTTCAGTTCTGGAACTAAATTACAGGTCAAGCAGCTTCAATCGAGGCTTTCAAGGAAAAAAAAGTTTTAANCAGGACAGCTGGAGCTACAGGGAGACCCTGTCTCAAAAAAGACCTCCCCCCCAAAAAAATAATTAAGCTGGACATGGTGGCACACACCTTTAATCCCAAGACTCAGGAAGGAAAGGCAAGTGGACATGTATGAGATAGAGGCCAGCCTGGTCTACATAGTGAATTCCAGGACAGCTGGAGCTACAGGGAGACCCTGTCTCAAAAAAGACCTCCCCCCCAAAAAAATAATTAAGCTGGACATGGTGGCACACACCTTTAATCCCAAGACTCAGGAAGGAAAGGCAAGTGGACATGTATGAGATAGAGGCCAGCATGATGTACATAGTGAATTCCAGGTCAGCTGGAGCTATAGGAAGACCCTGTATCAAAAGTAACAAACAAAAAACCCCAAACCAAATAATTTATTATAATGAAAATAATAGCCAGGTGTGATGGTGCATGCCTTTAATCCCAACACTCAAGAGGCAGAGGCAGGTGAATCTCTGAGTTCAAGGCCAGCCCGGTCTATATAGAGAGTTCCAAGACAGCTGGGGCTACAGAGAAACCCTGCCTCAAAAAGACCAAATAATAATAATAATAAATTCCCTAAAATCTAAATCTATAAAAGTTATAAAAACTAAATATGCTAATGCAGTTAACTAAAACTAGCTTTTAAAAAAATAAATCAGCCAGGTGTGGTGGCACACACCTTTAATCCCAGCACTTGGGAGGCAGAGGCGGGTGGATCTCTGTGAGTTTGAGACCAGCCTGGTCTGCATAGTGAGTTCCAGGACAACTGGGGCTACAGGGTGACCCCATCTCAAAAAGACAAAAAAATAAAAATAAAAAAACTCTCAACATTCTTTGACTTTCATAACTTCTCAGAAAAGTCCATAACTAAGAATCACACACTATTTTCCAAAAAGAATTTTTTTTTCATTTCAGATTTTTTTTCTGATGTCAATACTATAGATGACAAACATCATTCATTCCCTTCATTGAAAGATGATTTAATTACTTACAGTAAGGGAAACACTGGAAAACTTCAATGACTCTAGATAGCAGTGATAGTTACAAAATAGATGTGGGCTGGAGAGAGGGCTCAGTGGTTAAGAGCACTGACTGCTCTTGCAGAGGACCTGGGTTTGATTCCCAGCACCCACATAGAGGTTAACAACCATCCATAACTCCGTTCTAGGGGATCTGACACCTTCTCTGACCCCTGTAGGCATTGTACAACACAGTTCACTAACTACATGCAGACAATACACTCATATAAAAATAATAAAAAATAAGAGTATATTTCAGATCCATTTTAAACAATAAACTGTGTGTGTGCATGTTGCACCTCACAGAACAGAGAATGCTGCCTTACAGCACAAGCACTTACCTAATAAGTCAAAAAAAGACTTTTCACAGCATATCAATAATTTTACAACTTCAATTAAATGTGTCTATTACTTTAATTCCATTACTTAGAAACAAGATACGTTGCTCCCTTTTTAAAACTTGAAGAGTTTATTAAATTTCTGCGTGTATAATGCTGTTAAGTCAATGCATAAGATAAATACAAATATAGGTAAAAGTTGTGCACAGAAAGGAAATGGGGACCATCAAGAAACTCAGGGTCTTCTATTGCCATTACTTGTGCTTTTCAATATGCTTTTGTATTTTAATCCAAAAAGCAATTTTTTTTCCCCTCCGCCTGTCACTGTACTGAGCTATGCTTCCAAAGAAAATAGTAACCTCAATACACACTTCCTTATCCACAGATAAATATCCATGCTAGGGGGGCTGGAGAGACAGCTCAGTGGTAAATAAGAGCACTGGCTGCTTGTGAAAAGGACCCAGGTTCGACTCCCAGCACCCAAATGGTGGCTAAGAACATTAACTTCAGTTCTAGGGGGATCCAACCCCCACTTCTGTCCTTGCAGGCATTGTAGGATATGGGTGCACTTAAATACATGCAGGCAATATACTCACACACATAAAATAATCATTTAAAAAACATGCTAAAGCCAGGCGTGGTGGTGCATGCCTTTAATCCTAGCACTCGGGAGGCAGAGACAGGCGGATCTTTGTGAGTTCAAGGCCAGCCTGGTCTACAGAGCGAGTTTCAGGACAGCTGAGGCTATAGGGAGACCCTGTCTTGAAAAGACCAAAAAATAAATAAATAAATAAATAAATAAATAAATAAATAAATAAATAACATGCTAATATATTGCTATTAATAAGTAGTTATGAAAACGGGAATCATTTTACCTTTACTATTTATCAGCTCCATTCCAAACACAGCATGAAGATTCACGGGCCACATGAATCTACTTCCAACATTACCACTCATAGAAAAATGACTTACCATTTCCAGGAGATACGGATGACGTGTTCTGGGTTCAAATAATGTCTGAAAGTTGCAGTGATTCTTTTTCCTCTTAAGGTCTTTAAAACCTTTCTTTTTGTTCTCCCACTTGGGTCCTGAGACACTTCTAACAGTTGCTTTAACATTTTGTCTTGGACTCTTGGGAGGACTGTTGTGAAGAGCCTGGTTTTCTGTCAGAATGTCGGCTTCAGTCTTGATGGGAGTTTCTAAGTGTATTGAAGAACAAACACACACACACACATGGGTAAAAATGTAGAAAGTAACCAGAGGAGATATGATAACCCTCCCAGCCATGATATTGGATCCAAGTATCAGAAGACTATGAAGGACTTTGCAAGGCATTTACAATAAGTTCCAAACTTTTTTCCCCAAACTGGGAGCTATAACTGCCAAGAATAGAGGTGACTACCACAGAAAGTTCCAGAAAGATCTCTATGAAGCAAATCACAAAAGAGGGAAACCTGGATCCTCACAAAGGAATGATGAATGCTGGAGAACAGTAACTATGCAGATAAACACAAAAGACATTCTTATTTGAAAAAAAAAAATACAGATAATGGCTTCTAAGTAAATAGTAGTGATATGAGATTTCTAACTCTATAGAAATGATGTCTATGATATGAGGAGGAAAATTAAAAGCATACTGCTATAAATGTCCTATGTGCAGGAGCATGTACCACAGCATGCATGTGTAGGCTGCCTCTCTCCATCCACCAAGAGTTCAGTTCTAGGAACTAAATTCAGGTCAGCAGCTTCAAGTTGAAAAAGTTTAAAAAGGCACTTGTTCCAAAAAAAAAAAAAAAA
>VZQC01002560.1:504869-515912 GCA_009823505.1 Rhizomys pruinosus | reverse complement strand
AAAAAAAAAAAAAAAAAAGGAGAACTGATTCCTACAAATTGTCCTCTGACAGTACATACATACACACACACACACACACACTCTCTCTCTCTCTCTCTCTCTCTCTCTCTCTCTCCCACCTATACACACACAGAGATATAATTAAAAAAGAGGAAGTATACTAATCCATTTTATGGCTGAACTCAAGAATTCCACTCTCAGTAATTGAGTAATTAGAAAAAGGGTAGAAATATTGAAGGCTACCACAAACACCTGAAATCTAACAAAGAGTATCCAACACAGTTAAGTATTCTTGTCAAGTTCATAGAAACACTAGCCTTGTGTGGGCCATGAGGATATCTTAATAAACTAAAAATAAAACAAAAAAGCAAAAAGCATATAGTTAGGTTCTCCAACTCTTAACAGAATTAAAACAAAAATTAACAGGAAACTATATAGAAACCCTCAAATACTTGAAAACTAAATGACATGCATCTAAATAATTAGACTATCAAAAATATGTACTTCCTCTCATTTCCTGTTGTCCAAGGCCTTCAGCTCTTGGAATCTACAAAATAAATCTTGTCCTTCCTTCAGGCTAATGAGGTCACAATGGCTGGCAATGCCCAGGTAGTTTCAGGACAGGATTCAAGAGGCAAAGAGAATTTGCTTACTAGAAAGACCAAGGCAGGGTCTTTCAGCCCACCCTCCAGCTTCCAGGAAAGTTACGCTGGCCACCTATCATGCTGCATAATGGAACCTCCATAAAGGCTCAAAAGAATAGAGTTCAGGGGCTGGAGAGATGGCCTAGCGGTTAAGAGCGCTGACCGCTCTTACAGAGGACCTGGGTTCGATCCCCAGCACCCACATGGCGGCCGAGAACCGTCTGAAACTCCAATTCCAGGAGAACTCCAGTTCCAAGGGAATCTGACACCCTCTTCTGACCTCCGCGGCACTGCACGACACGGGTGCACAAACTTGCATGCAGACAGTACATTCATACACATACAGAAATAAATAAAATTACTTAAAAAAAATTAAAAAAAAAAAAAGAATAGAGTTCAGAGAACTGCCAGAAAGCCACACGCAGGAAGGGTTCTGGAGGGTAGGGAGCCAATACAGGGCATGGAAGCTCAAGGTTCCTGCCCCCATAGCTTGCTCTATGACATTCTTTATTTGGTGTGCACTGGTATTCTGTGATATTCTGTGAGGTGCTTTAGTGAAATGTAAGAAGGAGCTTGTGGGAACCTTGATTCATAGCTAGCCACAGTTAGAAGCACAAGAACAACCACCTCAGGACTACAACTGGCACTGGGGAAGGGTATTCTTAAGGGTCTGAGCCCTTAGCTTAGCATGGGGTCTAAAACTATTTCTAGGCATGCAAGTGTCAGAAATGAAATAAATCTGAGGAAATCTAGTTGATGAAAGCACAGAAGAAAACTGAGCTTGATTTTTTTTTTGCCTGTATTTCAGAGTAACTCATACATTAAGTAAGAAACAATGCACCTAAAACTATGAAGGCAAATTTATAGCTTTGAGTGCTTGAATTAGAGGTCAAAGTCTAAAATCACAAGTTTTGACAGTAATACACATAGTTAGTAAGGAGAGGAAATAGGGTGAAAATCAATGAATTTGAGTGAAAAAAACATTAAAAAATAGAGAAATATTGATAAAGCCAGATCTCATTCCTTGGAAAGATTAATACAATGAATACCTAGCAGGACTAAATAAGACAGCCGGGCATGGTGGCCCAGGTCTTTAATCCCAGCACTTGGGAGGCAGAGGCTGGCAGATCTCTGTAAGTTCAGGGCCAGTCTGGTCTACAGTGAGTGAGTTCCAGGGAGCTGTACAGAGAAACCCTGTCTCAAAAAGACCAAAAAAAGGGTGAAGGACCAAACGACCTGAGAGACAAAGAGAACACATTACTATTACATCACAAGGACTAAAATGATTAACTAACTACATGCCAAAAAACCAGAAAATCTGATTAAGCCTGAATCTATGAAGGAAATTATATTCATAATTAAAAACCTTCTCAAAATAAAAATGCTAGGTTCAGAAAGTTTCACTACTGAAGTCTACAAACAAGGATGGAAAAAGAGGGAAATCCCACAGAAAACCTTCAGAGGAAACACAACCCAACTCATACCAAATTCATTACAATAAAAGGTCATTAAACTAGCGTTAGGATCTCTTATGAACACAGATGCAAACTCTTTCTAAAATGTTAGCAAATCAAATACATCGATGCATTAAACATGCACTATGCCATGGCTAAGCTTACTTTATCCCATCAATAGATTCATTTGACACTTGAAGAGTCTTTCAATGTATGTCACCATCTTTACACTAGTGCAGAAAAAAAAAATACTAGAAAATTCACAAGTTCTAAGATAGGAACTTCTACCTTTTCTCTCAAATAATGACTCTACATACATACATACATACATACGTACATACATACATACCATGAATCAGATCAATATGCTACTCCCCATGTTTGAGTTTTATATAGGACTGAATACAGAAACTGTATCTTTCTTTCTTTCTTTCTTTCCTTTCTTTCTTTCTTTCTTTCTTTCTTTCTTTCCTTTATTTATTTTTATGTGTATGTATGTACTGTCTGCATGTAGGTTGGTGCACCTGTGTCATGCAATGCCGCGAGGGCCAGAAGAGGGTATCAGATTCCCCTGGAACTGGAGCTAAAGATGGTTCTTAACTGCCATGTGGGTGCTGGGGATCAAACTCGGGTCCTCTGCAAGAGCAACTGGTACTCTCAATCACTGAGCCATCTCTCCAGCCCCAGAAACTATATTTCAAAGGAACTACAGATCAAATATTAAAAGTGGTAACTTGGATGCCAGACTGTTGGGCTCAAATCACCATCATTCAATAGCTATGGGACTTGGGGCAAGCCATTTATCTCTGTCTCTATTTCCTTACTTGTAAAACACATGGAACAGGGCTTGGCACAAGTAAGCACTGTATGACTGTCTGTTATAATCACATCAGGTATGTTCCTCAGTGGTGAGGAAAAAGATATGCATCCTGGAAAAGATACAGCCAAGAATCCCTAAAGTGACTTGAGAGTTCAGAACCACAGAAAGAGTAATTAAACCCAAAGCACCACTCTATTATTCCTCCCTCTTCAAGTATTGCTTACTTAACCCAGGGACACAAAAGTCAAATGAATCAGAGTTTATATGGTCAATTTTCTACAAAAGAATAAGGACATATCATCATTTATATTCTCTTTCTTTAAGTTTATAACATTTGCCAGCTGTCACATATTAATATAATGTTTTCCAATTCAAATCAGATTTTTTTTTTTTTTGAGACAGGGTCTCCCTGTAGCCCCAGCTAGCCTGGAACTCACTATGTAGACCAGGCTGACCTTGAACTCAGAGATCTGCCTGCCTCTGCCTCCCTGCTGGGCAGGTGCCAGCGCACCTGGAGACAGGTTTTTCTTTTTCTTTTTCTGGCCTTGAATCAGTTTCAAATACAGGTGTTAATTATAAATAAAAATCACTCTTTGGTTTGTTACATTTTAAATCAGTTCTCAGTTTGGATGTGGTCCAGTTTGAAGAAACAGTTGTAGCAAGCTATATAATAACCCAGGAAAATTGTAGACTCGACAGTTTGGAAATACTTCTCAATCAAGTTTTCTTTATTATATATTAATAAAAATGGCAGCCCCAGATTTGAGCACAACCACTTCCTCAACTTTAGTTTTTCTTGAGGGACCCACTCTTCAAATCCACCATAGGGTCAGCAGTTGTGTAGATGGCTTGACAAAGCTGAATTCAAACCAGGTAAAAATAATTCCTAAGACTTAAGCATATGAAACAAAGGCTTTCTCCTTAAAGCAGGGAATTTAAAATAGTATAAAGTCATATAAAAATCTGGAGATTTTTATATGACTTTATACTATTTTATAATATAGGGCTGGAGAGATGGCCTAGCAGTTAAGAGCGCCGATCGCTCTTGCAGAGGACCCGGGTTCGATCCCCAGCACCCACATGGAGGCCGAGAACCATGTGAAACTCCAATTCCAGGAGAACTCCAGTTCCAGGGGAATCCAAGACCCTCTTCTGACCTCCGCGGCATTGCACGACACGGGTGCACAGACTTGCATGCAAACAGTACATTCATACACATACAGAAATAAATAAAATTAATAAAAATAAAAAAAATAGTCATATAAAAATCTAATACATACATTTTATTAGACAACCAAGTTATCTATAAAATAAGCTATGCATTCCTTTCCTGTTCAGGAAGAGAGCAGATGACACACAGAGAAGGGCTACAAAGGAATGCAATATAGCTTCCCTAGCCTCAGAAGTCCCTGAATCCAGATTTTCGCATTGGCTCTGCTATACACTAGTGTTAACAAACTCGGCCTCTCTAAGGTTAATGCCCTATAAAATGCCCTATGCACAAGATGCGAAGACTTCTAGTTTCCTTTCTTCCTTCCAGTTTAAATACAGTCACAGCCTCAAAATGAAGATATGAATGTGAAAAGTATTAAATATCTCATCTTTAAGAGAAAAAAAAAGCATAAATTCACCTTGTTTTTTTGGGATTCAGTAATAATTTTCTTATCACCTGTTATAAATACAAGTGATAGGTAGAAAATGTAATATGTGTTTAAAGAATAACTCCATCTTCATATCACTATATTAGAAACAAGAGTAAGAAATAAAATCTGTTTTTCTTATTGTTTTTAAAGCAACCATCTGTTAAGGAATCCTACGATAAAGTCAATGTAGCTTATATTTCAAACTTCAAGTAGTTTTTAACTACCAGAATAACTCACAACCCATTAGTAAGAGAAAAAATTCCCATGTTACAGATAAACATCAAAGTTTCATATTAAAGCCCAGATCTTCCTTATTCTACTACTCCAACTATACAAATACTGGTTATCTGGAAGAGCCACCCACTCATCCAATTCCATCCCGATATGAGCACTGTTAGTCTCACCTTCAAAGCCCCAGCTCCTACTCTCTGACTACATTCCTTCTTCTCAGACACATACATAAATTCTCTTACAACTGGAAAAGCCTGAACAAAATTACCATGCAGATCCAGGTTTCTGCCAACTGTAGAACAAGTTTGTTCACTAAATACATACTACATTATTGATGCAGTGGATTAAAACTAGTCACATTGCATCGGATCAATAGCCTATTCTCAACACAGCTCCGGGATGTGGCCCTAAAGACACTGGCTGGAACTCCACCTCCAGATCCTGACATGTGAGCCAGCTGGAGTTGTTGCTATGCAGCGTCTACCACCATTCCCACCACCCATGGCTGCATCCCTCCAGACTCTGGGCCCTCAGGCTGATCTGGATCCCAGGACTCCAGCTTCTTCAGAGCTCCACGGCCTGCCTGCTGTCCTCTGACTGGAATGCTGCTGGGTGGGGATCCCTAGAACCAGATGTCTTGTTCCTTTACCGTAAGCTCATTAGAGGAATGCCATTAAAGCAGCTCTCTGCCTGTGTGCTTTGCAGGTTAAAAAAAAGCCGGGCGTGGTGGCGCACGCCTTTAATCCTAGCACTTGGGAGGCAGACGCAGGCGGATCTTTGTGAGTTCAAGGCCAGCCTGGTCTACAGAGTAAGTTCCAGGACAGCTGGGGCTACAGAGAGACCCTGTCTCAAAAAGACAAAAAAAAAACTAAAAAAAAAAAAAAAAAGAAATGCTGTAGAAGAGTTAACTGGGTTGTCACAAATAACTTCACCATAAAGCCATACTTTTTCATCCCTGACATCTTTAAAAGTATGCATGTCTCTTGAACAACAATGACTTTTCAGAAGGACTCTTGAAAGGCTTCCATTTCCTCAATCCTTTAAAAGATATAGGTTGGAGCTGGAGAGATAGCCTAGCAGTTAAGAGCACCCTGCTCTTGCAGAGGACCCGGGTTCGATCCCCAGCACCCACATGACGGCTAAGAACCATCTGTAACTCCAATTCCAGGAGAACTCCAGTTCCAGGGGAATCTGAGACTCTGACCTCCAAGGCATTGCACGACACAGGCGCACAAACCTGCATGCAGACAGTACATTCATACACATACAAAAATACATAAAATTAAAAAAAAAATAAAAGACATAGGTTAGAGCTAGATGGATGGTACAGTAGGCAAAGGACCTGCCACACAAGCATGAGGCCTTAGCCCAACCCTCAGCACCCAGCCAGGCTCCATGGCATGCATCTTTAACCCCAGTGCTACAGCAGGGAAAGAGGTAGCTCACTAGCCAGCCAGCTGAGCTGAATTGATGAGCTCGTGGTTGCTGTCTCAAAATATAAGGTAGAGAGAAATGGAGCATACATAGCTGGGTGCACCTGCACACACATGCATATATTCACACATATAGTATGTACACACACACACATGACCACATAAGCCAATGTAACCACAAGTACAGGGTTGCTTTTTGCCAAGTGAGATAAGTTATATAAATTATGTCCTATAAAGAGCACTGTCCCTTGGGGGGCTGGAGAGATGGCTCAGTGGTTAAGAGCACAGACTGCTCTTGCAGAGAACCCAGGTTCGATTCCCAGCACTCACATGGCAGCTAAGAACTTTAACTCCAGTTCCAGGGGAATCTGACTCCCTCTTCTGACCTCTGCAGCACTGCATGACATGAGTGCAACCAACCTACATGCAAACATAAAAATAAATAAATAAATAAATTTTTTTAAAAAAGAGCACTGTCCTATACAGATTTTTTTTTTGGGGGGGGGTATTTTTGAGACAGGGTCTCCCTTTAGTCCCAGTTGGTCTGGAGCTCGCTCTGTAGACCAGGCTGACCTTGAACTCACAGAGATCCGCCTGCCTCTGCCTCCCGAGTGCTGGGATTAAAGACATGCGCCACCATGCCCAGCATGTGGGTGCTGGGAATAGAACCCAGGTCCTCTGCAAGAGCAGTCAGTGCTCTTAACTGCTGAGCCATCTCTCCAGCCCCTCCCCATACAGATTTAAATTTTATTTTGTTACATTAGATTTTGAGACAGTCTCATGCAGTCCAGGCTGACCTCAAACTCACTAGACATCTGAGGATGTTCTTAAACTTCTGATCCACCTCCCAAGAATGCACAATTATACCTGTGCACCAGTGCATCCTGTTTATCGGTCCTGGGGATTAAACCCAGAGCTTTGTGTATGCTAGGCAAGCGTAACCAACCGAGCTATTTCCTCAACATTTATCTTTTTGTCATAAAGGAGCTCTCTCCATCTATCAAAAGTGCTATAGTCACAAGGGTCCTTGAAATAGATACTTAAAAAAATTATTCTTCTAAAATTTTCTTCAATTTCTTTAATGGAAATTTTTTGTTTTCCTTTTCTTGACTTTTGTCTTTTTCTCCCCAAGTAGCAACACTTTCTCTATTATTCTAGCACTCCTTGATCCCAAGTCAACTTTAGTTTTGAATCAAACAGAAAGGAAAGTGAAGATCAAGTAATGACCATGCACCCTGGCTGCTCTCTCCCCAGTGTGAATCTAAAGCAAACAGCAGCAAGGAGGGAAGCACGAATGACTGACCTTCCGGCTCACTCTCTGACCCTGAGAGACTGCCATAGCTGCTCATCAGTGAACACAAGGCAGGTGTCACCTCCTTAGGCACCACAGTCCGTTGTAGTTTCTCCTCCTTATCAGACTCTAAAACAGAAGAGGAAAAAACAGATTCAAACATGGTAGCTCAGAGCATCTACCACCATTAAAAAGAAAGCTAACTTTCTCATCAATTAAAAAAAAAAAAGGGAATTATCTGACTATTCCCTAGTCTTCCAAAAAACTAATTCTAGGAGACCTGACAAAGTTCAGCTTGCTTTAACTCTTAAGCTAAGAAGCTCTTTGCTCCAGGCGAGACATGGGGACAAGTGAATGTACACAGCTCAGCTAGCTAACCATGCTTCATGGGTCATGGAATGTGGGCCTTTCCTAAACTAAGTTAATTACACACTATTTGCTATTAATTTACATTTAAATGATCTTTTTACTGTTTTTAAGGTAGGTTTTCAGGATCCAAATAATATTTAAATCACTCTATGGACTTAGTCAAAGAGTTTTGCTGAAATTAATCTGCTCCAAACTTCTAAGAACTTAAGTCAACTAGCCAACCACAAGAATGTAGCAAGTACTATAGAGCCTGCCAAAGGTAAAAGGGCTTGATTACCACCCAGTAAGTTTTACTGTGGCCACAGGATACCACCTGCTATATTTATTTTTGACAGCTCTAAAATCTCTGCTTTAGACAACCCATAAAAATAAAACCTAACTGAAGACAATAAGTAACTTACCTATTTAATGAACCAACTCAACCCACAACCAATATGAAATGCTTCAAGACTGAGCATTCAATGTTCACCAAGCTGGTCCAAGGAAACCAAAACATGCCACGAGGAAAAAGAAATATCCTTTGATGCCCATGTGGACCTTATACCTCCTGAGTGAGGGATAAACACATATCCACCACTCACACTACAGGTACCACACCCCCAAAATGCTAAATGACACCATAGCAACATCTAAAATCATTCCTGTTGACTTTTAGCTTTTACTTTATGGGTATGAGTATATTGACTGCATATACATAAGTGCATCTATGTCATGCAGTTCTCTTGGAGGCCATAAGAGGGTGGAGGATCCCCCTGGAACTGGAGTTACAGATGGCTGTTAGCCACCATATGGCTGCTGCAAATCTAACCTGTGTCCTCTGTAAGAGCAGCCAGTGCTCCTGAACCACTGAGCTAACTCTCCAGCTTATTTCTTATTGATTTTGAGCTAGATGATTACCTTTTCTAGATTAATGAGAAAGGAAAGTATGCAGTAAATTACAATATGCAATGTGACTACATAATATTAAACCTTAACACATTCTGAGTGCTCTAACTAGAAATCATCATACTGCCGGCGTGCAGTGTGCTCCTCTGCTGCTGGAATGATCAAATACCAAACAAGAGTGTCTCCTTCTAAGAGCGTAAGAAACATTTAACAGACAAATGTTATGTACTGTAAAAGCATAATCTCACTTATTCTTTTTTTTTTTTCTTTTTGGTCTTTTCAAGACAGGGTTTCCCTGTAGCTCCAGCTGGCCTGGAACTCACTATGTAGACCAGGCTGACCTTGACCTCTGCCTCCCAAGTGCTAGGATTAAAGGTGTGCGCCACCACACCCAGCTTCACTTATTCTTATTAATCCTTCTGAGGTAGCATATGACTTTCAAAATTCTCCTATCTCAACTTTCCAAAAGATGGGATGCATCACCATAACCAGTTTTGGGTGTTTTGTTTCGTTTTATGACATTTCTATGGGTTTGGGAAATTACCACAAAGAAGATATGTCCTTGGAACGCATCAGCCCATGATAGCCATATGACTTATGACTGGTGATGTTTAATTTTGACTGCTGAATGTTCTTCCCAGTTTCTCCACATTTATAAGATACAGTAAGAAATAGCAAAGAACTTCTGACATATGTGAAAACTACCACAGTAATTAATAAATGTTTAGGGAAGAGGTATTTTGAATCAATCTAAATACCATTTTACCTTAGTCTCACCATTAATTTTGCCATTCAGTAGTTCTTGCCTAAAACAATTATTATGAAGTTGTTATAACAGCAACTTTGTACTTCTCTAATTTTTCTTTTTTTTTTTTATTTTTTTTATTAATTTTATTTATGTATGTGTATGAATGTACTGTCTGCATGCAAGTTTGTGCACCCGTGTCGTGCAATGCCACGGAGGTCAGAAGAGGGTCTCGGATTCCCCTGGAACTGGAGTTCTCCTGGAATTAGAGTTTCAGACGGTTCTCGGCCGCCATGTGGGTGCTAGAGATCGAACCCGGGTCCTCTGCAAGAGCAGTCAGTGCTCTTAACGGCTAGGCCATCTCTCCAGCCCTAATTTTTCTATATATATGCGCTACTAGTCTTCTGTAAGAAAAATCTGCTCTTTTCTTCAATATGTACTTATTCAAGTACTTTGTAAATCAATATGGACTCAAGGATAGTCACTTGGGAAAGAAATAGTTATAATTTATTATTATTTATTCTGTGGTTCAAACTGCTCTGGCTTGCTATTGATAAGTCTTTTATTTTTTATTTTATTTTTCTTTTTTTATTATGTGTATGAATGTACTGTCTGCATGTAGTTTGGTGCATCCGAGTCGTGCAATGCCGCAGAGGTCAGAAGAGGGTGTTGGATTCCCCTGGAACTGGAGTTAAAGACGGTTCTTAGCCACCATGTGGGTGCTGGGGATCGAACCCGGGTCCTCTGCATGAGCAGTCGGCGCTTTCAACCACTGAGCCATCTCTCCAGCCCCTGATAATTCATTATAGAACCTTTTTGATTGCATCTTGTCCTGTCCTACTCGGTCATATTTTGCTGGAAACAGGGTCAGACATAATCCAGGGCCTCAGCCTCTTCAGTGCTGAGGTTATAGGCATGTGCTACCACACCTAGTGATCTTATTTTGGGGAAAATTTTCTGCCAAATTTTCTATTTTCTCTGCCCAAGACCAGCCATTTCTCTAGAAGACCTTATTATTTATTTTTTTTTTTTCGGTCTTTTTGAGACAGGGTCTCCCTGTAGCCCCAGCTGTCCTGGAACTCACTCTGTAGACCAGGCTGGCCTTGAACTCACAAAGATCCAGACCTTATTTTTACTGGAGAAAGGTATTTGGAATTCATAATTTGGATCCTAGGTATACTTCTTAATAGGAGGATCATAAAACTCACTACATTGACTACCTTACCAAAAGGTAAAGGTTAAAAAAAGTATGCACATCTTCTCCTGCATTACACATTTAAGGGGCACAAGTAATCACTCTTTAAAAGGCATGGTGACCCATCTGTGTAATCCTGGCACTCAAGAAGCTGAGCAGGAAGTTGTTAAGTTCAAGGCTATCTCAGGCTAAGAGCAAAAACTCTGCCTCAAAAGACCCCACAAAAATTTTTATATGAAATGCACAAAGCTGGGCTGGAGAGATGGCCTAGCGGTTAAGAGTGCCGACCGCTCTTACAGAGGACCCGGGTTCGATCCCCAGCACCCACATGGC
>VZQC01002560.1:489871-503981 GCA_009823505.1 Rhizomys pruinosus | reverse complement strand
GGAAGGAAGGGAGGGAAGGAGGGAAGGAGGGAGGGAGGGAGGGAGGGAGGGAGGGAGGGAGGGAGGGAGAGAAAGAAAAGGCATAAGGCATAGAACTCAATAATTTGAAAAATTTTAAAACAAACTAGTAAATGCCAAAAAGAGATGAAAGAACAAACCCTCCAATAGCCCAGTAAGTGGAAGATACAAGGAAAGCAGACAGTTCCAGCCGTCTGGAATTAGAGCTTATAAAGAGCCATACTAGAAGCTGATGAGCTGAAGAGGCCCAGTCACCAAAACTTGTCTCCTCCTGGTTCAAAGCAGCTAGACAATTCTGAGTTACACACCAGAGTACAACAGAGAAGCTAAATCAGCAGTGATTCCCCAGGTGCAACCAGAGACCAGAACTACCTTGTCCAAATATGAATGCTAATATCTTGATTATGTTCTGAGGCAGCACTTAAAAAAAAAAATGGAAGATACTGGAAGAACTTTATTTTTTTTTTTATGTGTATGAATGTACTGTCTGCATGTAGGTTGGTGCACCCATGTCGTACAATGCCACAGAGGTCAGAAGAGGGCGTTGAATTCCCCTGGAACTGGAGTCAAAGATGGTTCTTAGCCGCCATGTGGATACTGGGAATCGAACCCAGGTCCTCTGCAAGAGCAGTCAGTGCTCTTAAACGCTGAGCCCATCTCTCCAGCCCCAGGAGAACTTTATTCTTAAAGTGAGCTTAGTGATGAAATGTGTGAGCTACCATTAGGAGAACATGAGACAGTGCTATCACCAGGCCAACACCACTGACAACTAGAAAACCCACATGATAAGGCTAGGGAGTTCTGGCCCAGATGAGAGAAGCTGCTTCCACAGAGATGGAAGGTCCAGCCACGGCAGCACACACCTGGAACAGCAGTACCAAGGAGGCTAAACAGGAGGATTAGCAGAGTCTAAGACCAGCCTGGGCTACCCAGTAAGATCCAGACCCTGTCTTAAAACCAAACAAACAACAAGGAGTGGAAAGCATCATTTGCCTTTTCATTGCTCTTAAAATAAGAAAGAGCAGGGGCTGGAGAGATGGCTCAGTGGTTGAGAGTTCTGACTGCTCTTGCAGAGGACCCAGGTTCAATTCCCAGCACTCACATGGCGGCTAAGAACCATCTTTAACTCCAGTTCCAGGGGAATTCAACGCCCTCTTCTGACCTCTGTGGCATTGCACGACAGGGGTGCACCAACCTACATGCAAACAGTATACTCATACACATAAAAAATAAATAAATAAAATTTTCAAAGGGAGCAGTATTCAAAGACCGGAAAAAAAAAAAAAAAAGAGCAAGCCGGGCATGGAGATACACACCTGTAATCCCAGCACTTGCAAAGCAGAGGCAGGGGGATTTCTGTGAGTTCAAGGGCCTTTTCTTTGTTTTATTTTCATTTGGAGTGTGAAGGGAGTTGTTAGGGATTGACCTAGGCCTTTACACATACCAGGCAAACAAGCATTCTACTACTGAGCTATACCCATAAATAGAAAGATCTTTTGTAAACTCTCTCACACATTTCTACTATCCTAGACTCACAATATTTTTCAGACAAATTCAAACCTTACATTTAGAGGACACATAAGGTATTAGTGGAGTCAAGCTCCTGACTTCACAAGCTAGTAGTGGCTAAGGTAAACTGCAAAGTCTCTATGCTCCCCATTTCGAAGACAGAAGCTGTAATATTCCTGCACAAGAGGCCATTTAAGGAAGAGTTAACATATATAAAGCATATGCGGCATAGCAAATGCCTTCCACAGTAAGTAGTAGTTGTGCCTAATTTATTATCACCATTCCTACTAAACTTTATCCTTATTACATAACCCAACATCCTATTGTGCCAAAATCTTTCTCCAACATCATTCAGTTGGAGAATTGTTGATACCATCATTTCTTGGCATCTACATTTCAATAATTTGTCATATAATTATTATGGAAGCAATGTCACCTGAGACTGGAACCAAATCTAGAGCACAGCCTCAGTCAACTCAGTAATAATCTTTCTTCTCTGCAATAAAAAGTGTCTCTCATCTGATAAAAGCCTCAATTTCATGGATGGAAGGATGCTACAAATATTTATGGACACATTTTCATTTTCCTGAAGGGGAAGTGGATTCTAAAAAACTAAATGACACCTCTACATGACAGCACTATTTTGGCACTTTCTTCTTTTTTAATATATTTTTTAAATTTTATGTTTATAAGTGTACTGCCTGCATGTATGCAAGTGCACCTGTGTTATGCAATGACTGTGGAGGTCAGAAGAGGAACTGAAGTTAAAGACAGTTGTTAGCTGCCATGTGGGTGCTGGGATTTGAATCTGGATCCCCTCCAAGAGCAGTCAGGGCCTGTTAAGTGCTGAGCCATCCATCTCTACAGCCCTGGATTTTGGTTCTTTCATTTTTTTTGAGTGAAATTGTCCTTTAAGTCCTAGAAGGAACTCAAGGATAAACTACAAAAACATATAAACGTATTCTGTTATGCGGAAAATCACCTCATAATATACTGAATTACTACCATTTGTCCACAGAGATGGTGCTTGCTTTCAGCAAAACAGATACTGGCTTCCACAGAATCACTGCTTTATAGATGTACTCCTTTATTTTATTTTTTTAGATTTTTTTATTTTATTTTATTTATTTCTGTATGTGTAGAAATGTACTGTCTGCATGCAGGTTTGTGCACCCGTGTCGTGCAATGCTGCGGAGGTCAGAAGAGGGTGTCAGATTCCCCTGGAACTGGAGTTCTCTTGGAATTGGAATTTCGGACGGTTCTCGGCCACCATGTGGGTGCTGGGGATCGAACCCGGGTCCTCTGCAAGAGCGGTCGGTGCTCTTAACCGCTAGGCCATCTCTCCAGCCCCTAGATGTACTCCTTAGATGCATCTATGTCAATTCAAAACAATCTTAGAAAAATTCCCAATATTACACAACATTTTAAAAATTATCCGAGCTGAGACAATAGTCTGTTTCAAAGCTAGTCTGTTCCAAGTTCCCATCCCCAACTCAGAAAAGATATTCTGAAATGAGGTTTTTGAGAAGATAATAAAATTAAAAGCATCACTATATTTTATTATATTTTAATTTTCCAAAGACTACAGATAAGCCCCTTAGCATCAGTGTGGATATAGTTACATGCTTAGCTTACCAGAGTCACTGTTTATCAAAGCACCCAGAGGATCTGAATTAGCCTGAGGCAGGGCTTCAGGCACTGCAATGCTGGCATGACTGCCTGGTCCAATGACTGCTCTCTGTCTGGCGCCATGGCTTCTCCATTTGCGATGTCTACCAGGACTTCCGATCTTGGCCATCTGTGAGTGTCTGGACATGCCTTTCATCTTGCTAGAGTAAAAAGAAAAAGTAATTTCTATTATAATAGGCTTTTTCAAGAAAAATCTTTCTAAAAGAATGCAAAAGAAGGGCTGGAGAGATGGCTCAGTGGTTAAGAGCACTGGCTGCTCATGCAGAGGACCCAGGTTCAGTTCCCAGCAACCACATGGTGGCTAACAACTAATCTGTAACTCCAGTTCCAAGAAACCTGACCTCCCCTTCTGACCTCTGTGGTATTGCACAACACAGGTGCACTTACATATATGCAGACAATACAATAATACACTTAAAAATAATACTCGGGAAGCAGAGGCAGGCGGATCTTTGTGAGTTCAAGGCTAGCCTGGGCTACAGAGTGAGTTCCAGGGGCTATAGGGAGACCCTGTCTCAAAAAAAAAAAAAAAGAATGCAAAAGAAACCTATATGGTAACCTGACACCTCATCTTCTAATACATTAAAGAGACCAAAACAAAAGAAATTCATCAGTTCTCAAAGACAAGAGAAGGCTACAGAAGAACTTGAAAGGCAACACCCACAATGAACATTTTATTCATTCTCAACTATGTATTTCCACCCATACTTTCACCCTCTGGAACTGGGCTGTGCTGTGCAATCAGCAGCAGATCATCTTAGCTGGTCATAATCTCTCATTTACATACTGCACATGAAAATATGTCTGAGAGTTTACAAGGTTCATCTATTCTTGTCCATTCATCATTAACAAGCTTCAGTTTCCAGAGCATTTATGAGTTTGCCACCTTCACCAGACTCTCTACAAGAAATATTAAAGCACATCCTACAAGCAGAAGGAAAACAACACCTGATGGACTCACCCAACAGTAGCCATTCAAGTATCCTAGCCATTAGCCAACTAGTCCTCAGCTGTGACAGAGTTGTGTCAAGATCAGCAGATGTGCCTGACACCTAGCTGACCCCAAACCTCTATGGCAATTACTTATTGCTGTACAGAGATAATTGTTTAAAACACTAATGAGCACAAAACCCACAAACAGGCATACACATACACATAAGGGGAAAAATATTAAAAAAAAAAAAAAAAAAAAAAAAAAAAAAAAAAAAAAAAAAAAAAAAGCCCCAAACAAANACTAGTAAAGCACTTGAAATAGCACATCACAAAAGAATATCCTCGAAATGACATAAGGAAAGGTGTAAGATTACCAAGACTGAGCAACAGAGATCAGATGCAGGGAGCAGAAGGGTAAATTAGCTTAACTACTTGAAATACTAGGCATATATATTAAAGCTAAATATGCTGGGCATGCGGGCTGGAGAGATGGCCTAGCGGTTAAGAGCGCCGACCGCTCTTGCAGAGGACCCGGGTTCGATCCCCAGCACCCACATGGCGGCTGAGAACCGTCTGAAACTCCAACTCCAGGAGAACTCCAGCTCCAGGGGAATCCGATGCCCACTTCTGACCTCCGCGGCATTGCACGACACGGGTGCACAGACCTGCATGCAGACAATACATTCGTACACATACAGAAATAAATAAAATTAATATAAAAAAAAAAATATGCTGGGCATGGTAGCACACGCCTTTAATCCCAGCATCTGGGAGGCAGAGGCAGGTGAATCTCTGTGAGTTCTAGGTCAGCCTGGTCTATATAATGAGTTCTGGGGCTATAAGAAGACCCTGTCTCAAAACAGCCCCCACACACACCAAAAAAAGGAAGCTAAATGTATAGATACCCTATGACATACCTTCTGGTAAATGAAAAAATGAACATTAATGTCCACAAAGGACATGTAAAAGAAATGTTCATAGCAATTTAATCCTAACAGCACAAACTGAAATCAACCCAGTATCTACCAATAGAATTTATATGTATTCTTAGAACTCAGTTTTATGTAACAGCATGAATGAACTGCTTCACAGTTATATATAACATGGATGTATCTCACAAAACAATTTTAACCCGGGGCTGGAGAAATAGCTCAGTAGTTAAGAGCACCAACTGCTCTCGCAGAGGACCCAGGTTCGATTCCCAGCACCCACACGGTGGCTAAGAACCTTCTTTAAGCCGGGTGTGGTGGCACACACTTTTAATCCAAGCACTCTAGAGGCAGAGGCAGGAAGATCTCTGTTAGTTCAAGGCCAGCCTGGTCTATAGGGCTAGTTCCAGGCCAGCTGGGGCTACAGGGAGACCCTGTCTCGAAAACACAAAAAAAAAAAAGAAAAAAAAAATGTATATTTTGTATATTGTTTTATTTATTGTATACTTTAATTATAAGATCAGTAAAAGTAAAAAGGCAAAGAAAATGCCTGCTAGGGCAGCAGACTGGTCCAGTGTCTGTCATAAGTGTTTGGAATGGCTGTGCACTGCAAGTGTACCTATCTTCTGACTCAGCAAATCCATTTCCAGGAATCCATCCTCAGAAATACTTGTACAAACCTATGTAAACATTATATAGTATATATTATCATGTAAAAATATCATGAACTAGAATAATAATGGCCACCTTTTATTAGTAAGCAACTGATGAGCAATTTGAATACCAATAGGAAATTGGCTAAAACAAAATATTGTGGGACATCTTTAATCATGCTTTCAACACATCCCTAAGAATTCAGTTTGTCACATCTCCAAGTAAAATTTTGATTGTCTGAAAAAGTACAGTACAGAACACCATCAAAGATAGATTCCATCTATCGCCTGCCTGCTGTGAGGAAAGCTGGGAGACAAGCAAGGGCTGGGAGGACTGGCTGAGGATAATGGTTAAGATAGTGGATTTAAGTTCCCTTTTTTGGGGGGGTCTTTTTGAGACAGGGTCTTCCTGTAGTCCCAGCTGTCCTGGAACTCATTCTGTAGACCAGGCTGGCCTTGAACTCACAAAGATCCGCCTGCCTCTGCCTCCCAAGTGCTAGGATTAAAGGTGTGCACCACCATGCCCCAGTTCCTTTTTATTACTTCCTGAGTATCTGCAGTTAAAAGCACACTGAATGGGCTGGAGATGTGGCTCACCAGTTAAGGACACTGAGTCCTCTTGCAGAGGACCCAGGTTGATTCCCAGCCCCTACATGGCAGCTGACAACCATCCATAACTCCAATTATAGGAAATATGATGTCCCCTTCTGACCTCTTGTAGGCACTGCAGCACATGGGTACACTTATACACATGTAGTCAACACACTCATACACATAAAATAAAAACAATAAAATATATTAAAAAGCACAGAGAAGGCAAGCAAGTAAGGACCTTACCCATACTGAGTGGTCGTCAATACTTCTCCCCTCTTCTCCTTTTCAAGTCTTAACTTCTTCTTTCTTTCAATATTGGCCAGAGTTGGGTAGTTTCTGGAAAACAAAGGCTAATTATAAAAGAGTATCAAATCATTACAAACTTTCAGTTGCTTCTAGACTTTAAGAAGAGAAAAATGCAGTTTCTGAATCAATTTTACTCAAAATGTAGACCAGGTGCTAATCCACAAACTTTGTGACCAGTCTACAACCAGATAAGGAGCTTCTGCTACAAGGTAAATTGAATATATTATATGACATATGCAAACCTATCTAATTTCTCCACCCACAAGTAATTGAAGAAATAATTTAAGTCTAGTCAATTACTTTTGGAAAAAACATGCTAGGCACATCCACAGTTATCAAAATAGAGAGTTCTCAAAAACAGTCTACTAAGAATAGGAAAAGTGCTGGGCGTGGTGGTGCACACTTTAATTCCCAGCACTTGGGAGGCAGAGGCAGGCAGATCTCTGTGAGTTCAAGGCCAGCCTGGTCTACAGAGCAAGCTCCAGGTCAGGTAGTACTAAAGGGAGACCCTGTCTCAAAAAGATTAAAAAGGCGAGTGCCACCACGCCTGGTTGCATACCAACAATTTGTAAATGAGACACAATACAGAAAAGTCAAAATTTTTCTTTTGGGCATGGAGAGATCATATCAAAATGAAGAAATCCAGAAAGAAAGGGACATGAACAAATTGGTCTGAAATAGACAGCAATGAAATGGAAAAGCTTCTGAGTATTCTAAGTAGATGAAGCAATACAAATAAATTGAGACCACAGAAAATCTGAGAGCAATCCAGGACCTCACTGTGTATGAAACATAACACAGCCACAGGGCACAGGACTGCCAAAGGAGGCCCGGTCCAAATGTACTTAGAAAGTTTGTGCTGAATTCAGCAGGTGATGGGAAGTCCTAGCCCAGAAAGTTCTAGACAGAGAGACATGTCCAAGGCTGTAAGATTAAATACGACAGTACCAGGCAAGATAACTGCTTTGTCTATTGGCACAGCTGTGTGGCAGACCCTAAAGCCTGATGATGAGGTAGAGAGATTTCACATAGTATCAAACCATGAAAAATGGGAACACAACTTGCACCACTCAGGCAGGGTGCCCATTAGAAGAAATGGAGAAAAAGACCAACAAACTATCCTCTGCCATGGCTTCTAGGACACTTCCGACCCTTTTCAATATGCGCATTACTGGGCTGGGGAAATAGCTTGGTGGTAGAGCATTTGCCTAGCATGCACATGGCCCTAACTTCAATGCTCAGTATCACTGAAAATCTAAAACACATGTCTGGATTACTAACCCCAGTAGCACAGGCAGTACGAAGCCTACAGGTTAGCCTGACTGAAAAAGAACCGAAATGGCACTGGGTAAATGGGAAGTAACCAGAAAGAAAGGGCAATGGATCTCAACAATGACAGTGCAAAGCTTACCCTAAGCCAAGAAAAATAACCTCCATAAATAAAAGATGATGAATGTACAAGCTATAAATAAACGTAAAAGATCCAAGGTCATACAAGATGAAAATCTGACAGCCCATCAGCAACACATGACTATACTTGTAAACAACAAACATAAGCTAAGGCTATGGGAGGTGGACTCTTGGCACTTGTATGATTGCAAAATCTCCCGATATTCAAAAAATAATCAGATATTCTTGGGCACTGTGTCAGTTTGGTTGAAAAGAAATGCTGAGGAAAAATAAAACTTGGAAGGGCCTCAGAAAAGATTCAAAAATGATTAAGAGTGAAAACTAAAACCTCTGAAGAAAGATGAAAGGAACTATTTGCAGTCTACTAAAGAGAAGTGATAATAGAAAAACTCCTGGGGAGGACAGAGGCAGCAGTTCTCCATCTGAAGACAGCATGATGGCAAGCATGCACGAGGCCCCACGGCTAGAGCTCGAGGAGACTAGGCTAGGAGCTCGAGTTCCCCAACCCCTCAGGCTCTATGCTCACTTGTTTTGTGATTTTGAGGAAGGATCTCATAGAACCCAGGTTGGCCTCCAACTCCTTATGGCTAAGGATGAACTTGAACTTCTGATTCTCCCTCCTCTATCTTCTTAGTTTTGAGACCACAAGCAAGTGTGACCACATTCAGTTTTTAGGGCTTTATATATCATGGGCAGACATTCTACCAGCTGAGCACAACCCCATTACTTGTTCTTTCTAACATTCTTTTACTACTTTTTTCTCTGAATATTAAAGACTCTTAATTTGGTATTTGACAATATGGTTTGACTTTGATGTACTATGTACAAATAAACAGATGCTAAGTATGTCTAATTAAATAGCAAAGAATTTAAACATTTGTTATAACAAGTGGGCTTTAAGTAAGACAGATGAATTCACTAAATGAGACACTAAAGATGTGGGAAAAGTCCTTTGGAAGAAGCCTTTTAAGACAGTTAACTTAGCACTGGAGAGATGTTTCAGTGATCAAGAGCATTTACTGCTCTTACAAGGAACCCAAGTTCAGTTCCCAGCACCCATCTTGAACAGTTCATGGCTGCCTATAACTCCAGCTCCAGGGGATCTGACACCCTCTTCTGGCCTCCCTATGCATGTGCACTCACATGGCGCGCGCGCGCACACACACACACACACACACACACACACTCAGGCACATATACACACACATAAAATAAATACTTAAATCTTTTTATTTTGTGTTTAAGAATGTATTGCCTGCATGTGTGTAAACTGCATGCCTACAGAGGTCAGAAGGCATCAGATCCCCTAGAACTGTAGTTACTGACAGTTGTTAGCTGCCATGTGGGTGCTAGGAATGGAACCCAGGTCCTCTTCAACAGCACTCATTACTCTTAACCAATGAGCCATCTCTCCAGCCCCAATACATCATTTAAGTCAGTTAACTTTCTCTTTCTAGTAGGTTAAAGTAACATGTTCATAAAGATAAGGAATCTTTTGAAAATTTATTATTTTTTATGTGTGTTTTGCCTGCATGTATGTAAGTGCAACACATGCATGCAATGCCCACGGAGGCCAGAAGAGGAAGTCAAATCCCCTGGAATTAAGAGTTATGGGGACTGAACCTTGATTCTCTGCAAGAGCAGCCAGTGTTCTTAACTACTGAGTCATCTTTCCAGCCTTGAAGGACATCTTTTAATGTCCTTCCCAAAGTCACAAGATTCTATTTTACTTTTCAGTGCTGAAATTAATCAATGTTCTTCCCCAATTCTTCTTTTGGGGGGGTTCTTTTTGAGATAGGGTCTCACTGTATCCCCAGCTGGCCTGGAGCTCACTATGTAGACCAGGCTGGCCTTGAACTCAAAAGATCCCCCTGCTTCTACCTCCCCAGTGCTGGGATTAAAGGCGTGCACTACCAAAAAATTAATAATAATAATAAAAAAATAAAGGTGTGCACTACCATGTCCAGCCTGGAATTTCTGCCATTCCTGGAGCCATGAGTATAGTTCAGTAGCAGTGCACACACCTACCATGTGTAAATCACAACTAAAAACAAAGAAACTGTACCAAAATGTATACCATTCCTATTTATCCAGAGCCTAAAGACCAAAAACTGATGCTACTAGAAAGTAAACAATCTGGGGGCTGGAGAGATGGCTCAGCAGTTGGGAGCACTGTCTATTCTTGCAGAGGACCTGGGTTCAATCCCCAGCACCCACATGCTGCTTAACAATCACGTGTAACTTTAGTTCCAGGGGAATCTAATGCCCTCCTCTGACTTCTATGAACACTGCATGATAAGTGTTCACTTACACACATGCAGGCAATACAATCATATACCTAAAATAAAATAATAGAATATTTACAAAAAAAAAGAAAGTAAACAATCTGACAAAATGGAAACTGGAAACATGAGTCCTAGTTACACACAGACAGCACTCAGGAAGCCTTTGTCCACCAACACAAACCCGAGACACCAGAATGAGAAATAAAGAGGTGTGGTAAAGGGCATACATAGTTCAGCTTCCTAAAGCACACTTGGAACAATCAAAAACATTAGGGGGGGCATCACAAGTTATGCATTATACTATACAATTCTGAGGAGATACAATTTAGCACAATGTCTCCTGCTAGAGGAGGGATGGCAGGGGGTTACGGAGATCATAACAAGAGACATTTTCATTTGTTCTCTTTTTTTTGTTTTGTTTTGTTTTGTTGTTGTTTGTTTTTTTGTTTTGTTTTGTTTGGTTTGGTTTGGACTTTTCAAGACAGGGTGTCCCTGTAGCCCCAGCTGTCCTGGAACTCACATTGTAGACCAGGCTGGCCTTGAACTCACAAAGATCTGCCTGCCTCTGCCTCTTTATACTTCTATCAGCTAAAATCACTTTTTCTCCCTGTACCCTGTCCTCCCTGTCCCAAGAGGACTCGCCCCTGATGCCAAGTGCTCTTTTTCTTTTTCCTGGTCTTCCACTTCTTACCTCCTTTGACTTGTCCCTTGCCTATGCTTTACAGTGACAATCCTTAAGGAACACAGAGATGACAAAAGAGCAAAACTGTGCTAACTGTGGCTCAGCACATGTAATCCTGGTTACATTATTCCCTCCAACTTTCTCCTCATTCTCAAATGACTCAACATCTACCAACTTCTTCTCCCAGGCCTATTCTCTGTAAAACACATCCTTTTCTGTCATTGAACATAACTGCTTTAACACAAGCTTATGCCACTGTATTTTAATTTCAAAATCTTCTAAACTTCAAAAACATGTAACATTATTAAAGAGCAGACGGCCTCTGCTGGAATTCTGAATGAACTGGGAACACAAATTAAAAGGACTTCCTGCACCACAATGTTAGAAAACTACTCCCCCTAGTGGACTCCTAGCTTCCGTGGAAACAGATTCCACTTCCTAAAAGCATTTGTATCTCAGGTTAGGAAAAAAAAGGTGGCACACACCTTCGATCCTGGCACTTGGGAGGCAGAGGCAGATGAATCCTTTTGAGTTCACGGCTAGCCTGGTCCACATAGCAAGTTCCAAAACAGCTGGAGCTACAGGGAGACCCTGTCTCAAAAAGACCAATAAAAAATTAAATTAAATTAAATTAAATTAAAAATAAAAATCATCTTTTAAAAGCTAGGCATGCCTTTAATCCCAAGACTGGGAGAGAGAGGCAGGTGGATATCTGTGAGTTCTAGGCCAGCCAGAGCTACATAGGGAGAACCTGTCTCAAAACAACAACAAAAAAACCCCAAACAAAACCACTTTCCAGGACATGCTTTCCTTTGTTAGTGGAAGTTTTAAGCACAGTACTCCACACTCCCTCCACCCACCCACCCCCAACTTGGCTAATGTGAAAAAAAAAAAAAGGAATTAAAAAATATATAATTTCTTTTGCTGGGTGTGGTGGAAGAACATGCCTTTAATCCCAGCACTCAGGAGGCAAAGGCCGGAGGATCTCTGTGAGTTCCAGGACAGCTGGGACTACAAGGAGACCTTGTCTCAAAAAAAAAAAAAAAAAAAAAAAAGAAATTTTTTTAAATAAAAGTACACCAACCAAATCCTTAACATTTTCTTCCAGCTTTCAAATTCTTACTCCATGAAACCTTTTACAAGGTTTTCTAACAGTAACTACATAAAGGCATTAGCTTTCCAACACGTCCAAAAATATAGTGGCTTCCTCAGAGACTATAACTCTCACAAGAAAGACAAAATTCAAACATAAGGAGTATTTTATCATACCAATGTGGAACTCATTCTTTTCATGAGTGCAAATAACTTTTTTCAAAAGTTGAAACTAGATAAATGTTAAATATACACGTGTGAAATGTCCTTACACAACACAGTACAATGCACAGTTAATACAGTGCAATGAAACCAGAAAATACACTGAGACCCGGAACCTAGAAACATAATTTCACAGTAGTTTCTAAAAAACCGTCTAATGGAGAAAATGTTTTTGAGAAATCTGTCAAATAAATCAAAATAAAAGAAATACTGGGCTGGAGAGATAGCCTAGCGGTTAAGAGCACCGACTGCTCTTGCAGAGGACCCGGGTTCGATCCCCAGCACCCACATGGCGGCAGAGAACCGTCTGTAACTCCAATTCCAGGAGAACTCCAGTTCCAGGGGAATCCGACACCCTCTTCTGACCTCCGCGGCATTGCACGACACGGGTGCACAGACCTACATGCAGACAGTACATTCATACACATACAAAAATAAAATAAAATTAAAAAAAAATTAAAAAAAAAAAAAGAAATACTTCCCATGTTTCTTTCCTTTTCTGCTGAACCACCCTGTTTCTTTTTGCCTTCTAGAAAAGTTCGTGCTGTACAGCACAGACTGGCCTCAAATCTTGTCTCCCACCTTAGCCTCCAGAATGCTAGGATTACAAGCATCCATCACCACACCCAGTTCCCATACTTCCTACTAATGACATATATTGTGAACATTTCAGAATATGTTAAGGAGCAAGGACTTGGAAAACAAGACATGATAGAACCTCAGATGAATTGAGCAGATGCCAAAAGGCACTTTCAGAACCTCATTAACAAGACAACCTCGCAGGTACAAATAGACTTCACCTGAGCTGCCACCTCACTTCAGTTCCCTCACTGTCTCGGCACCTCTAAATTCACAAGTCTGTGATTCCAGTTAGTCACTCCTTTTCCTAGACACTTCTTACTGTCACTGAACACTTCTAGCCTCACTGTGGAAAGTAGAACCAAATACACCTGTCCTGCATGAAAAAAATCACCAGTGAACACAGGAAACCCTTGCCCAAGCCAGTTCTTTATTTGAAAGGACAGAGCTAACTGAATTCCACATACAGTTCTGAATTTAAAGAAGCTTCAAATTGTGTCACCAAGCACAGTTAGTTTCATATTCTCTAATAATTTTGTTCGGGGATACTCTATCAACTCCACGCCGCTAAAGGTGACCAAGCAATCCCAGACTACAATGGCAATCTAGTTAAAGCTAAAAACAAACTACTACTTTCCCAATGAAAACTTGAAAACTAGGCTATGTCCTTTTTGCCTGTCCTGTCTAGAGGGTGGGCTTAATATGTGGAGACTCAGGAAGCAGCAACCCAAGAGCTGCAAGAAACAGTCTGCCTGGTGGTGGTGGCGGCAGCAACAGCACCCGGACCTTGTTCTATAGTAGCAAACCACTTTCCAGTAGGCCATGGAGACAAGGCTGCTGCTCTACTTCCTGGAGTACACTCATAAGTGCTGCCAACACCAGTGCCCTTCTGCCAGTCCCTTCACTCCGAATGCTTCCCATTTTCAAAAGGCATAGCTTGATTTCAACAACCTCCAACCACACATACACACATCTGGCAGTTTCGTTTTTGAGACAGGGTCTCCCTATATAGCCCCAGCTGACCTGAAACTCACTCTGTAGACCTGGCTGGCCTTGAACTCAGAGATCTGCTTGCCTCTGCCTCCCAAGTCCTAGGATTAAAGGCATGTACCATCACGCCCGGCTTCAAGATGTTTCTTAGCCCATGTGGGTGCTGGGAATCGAACCCAGGTCCTCTTCAAGAGCAGTCAGCGCTCTTAACTGCTGAGC
>VZQC01002560.1:450210-485484 GCA_009823505.1 Rhizomys pruinosus | reverse complement strand
TTTGTATGTGTATGAATGTACTGTCTGCATGCAGGTTTGTGCACCCGTGTCGTGCAATGCCGCGGAGGTCAGAAGAGGGTGTCAGATTCCCCTGGAACTGGAGTTCTCCTGGAATTGGAGTTTCAGACGGTTCTCAGCCGCCATGTGGGTGCTGGGGATCGAACCCGGGTCCTCTGTAAGAGCGGTCAGTGCTCTTAACCACTAGGCCATCTCTCCAGCCCCTCTACTTGTATTCTCAATTGTTTCTGAATCTTTGTGTTTCTATTGTTCTCCATCAGAATTACCTTTAAAGTCTTAAAGGACAGTGACTTTTCCACAGATGAGTACAACAGCTGATACAACTACCTAGCATGGACTGAAATTGAAAATTTTAAATTGTACAAAGCAAAAGTGTAACCTGTTGGTCAAAAGTTTTCAATATCTTCCTCAAGTCTAAGAATAACTTCCTGGCAGGCTGAGTGGCAAACACTTGAAATCCTAGCTGCTCAAGGCGCTGGGCCAGTTCAAGACCTACCTGGGCTATAGAGTAAGGTCAAGGTCAGTCTGGGTAATATAGTGAGCTCCTGTTCCAAAAGTAAAAAGAGAGCTGGGGACTACAATCAATGGGAGATCAATGGCCTAGAGTGAGCAAAGCCCTAAGTCCAGTCCCCCATGCTGCAAAACAAAAATATTTTAAAAAGAAAAACCTCGTTTTCATCTCTGACTTCCTAATCCTAGGAAAACACCACTTGACTGCTTGACTCTCAAAGTGCATCTGATCATTGTTAATACCGCCACCTTAGTCTTCAGCTGTAGGATCAAGTATGTGAAGACAGGAAAATGGAGTCCTGGCAGATTTCACAAGTATACTGCAGCTAGACATCAACTAACCCTTTGTCAATAACAAATGTCAAGCCACAAGTCATATGATAAGGCTCACATTTCTTTTTGGTTCTTAAAGATTTATTCATTCATTTTTTTTATTTGTTCGTTTTTATGTATGTGGAAGTATATATGCCTATATGAAGTTTATATGCAGCACTTCCATGCAGGAGCCCTTAGGGGCTAGAAGAGAGCATACAATCCCCTAGAACTTCAGTTATAGATTGTTGTGAGCTGCCATGTAGGTGGTGATGGGTCCTCTGGAAAAGCAGCAAGAGTTCTTAACTGCTGAGCCATCTCTCTAACCCCAGGTTCACATTTCTTAAACATTTATTGTAGGAATGGATTCATGGACATTTTATGTAGCTCTTGTTCACTGTTGTACCCACTCTGCCTAGCATATATAGCAGTCAACAACTCTGTATTGAAGCAAAATAAACATAACAAAGTAGTATACAATTCAGAATTATCATTACACACCCATTACTGCCCCAGCTGCTGAATGCCGAGTAGGTAGTATGATATTGCTCCCCAGAGTACCATATAGTCCTGTTATGCCACATTTGTTATTTAAATGGAAAGTTTCTGTAAGTCTCTCCCAAAAGACAATTCAATATTAGCCTCTGGAGCTGGAGAGATGGCTCAGTGGTTAAGAGCACTGGCTCAGGGAGGGGGGCACGGGTCTAGATTTGATTTGTAATTTTGTATAAAATGCACAGAGCTTCAATAAAACATTGGCTTTGAAAAAAAAAAAAAAGCACTGGCTGCCCTTGTAGAGGATCCAGGTTCAGTTTCTAACGCCCACATAGTGGCTCACAACCATCCTGACTGGAGTTGGCTCCACTGGAATTAGCTCCAGGTGGGATCTGATCCCTCTTCTGGCCTCTGTGGGTTTGCATGCGCATGGTGCACTTACACACATATATGCATGCAAAACACTAATACACTTAAAAATTTTTAGGGGCTAGAGAGATGGCCTAGCGGTTAAGAGCGCCGACTGCTCTTACAGAGGACCAGGGTTCGATCCCCAGCACCCACATGGCGGCCGAGAACCGTCTGAAACTCCAATTCCAGGAGAACTCCAGTTCCAGGGGAGTCCGAGACCCTCTTCTGACCTCCGAGGCATTGCACGACACGGGTGCACAAACCTGCACGCAGACAGTACATTCATACACATACAGAAATAAAATTATAAAAAAAAATTTTTTTAAAGCCTCATATAATACAACTTCAATTCTCTTCCTTAGTGCTAACACTATAAGAGAATTCAATGAACTTCACTACTCTAAGGTATTTATTTTTATTCTTTATTATTTTATGTGCATGAGTGTTTTTGCCTGCACGTATGTAAGGACATCTGTGTCATGCAATACCACAGGACCCAGAAGACAGCATCAGATCCCCTGAAACTAGTTAACCACCCAGGAGTTTTGACAGTTGTTAGTTGTCTTATGAGTGCTGAAACCCAAACCCAGGTCCTCTGCAAGAGCAGCCAGTTCCCTTAACTGATGAGCCATCTCTCCAGCTCCAAGATTTTTTTTTTTTTTTTTAGTCTTTTTGAGACAGGGTCTCCCTCTAGTCCCAGCTGTCCTGGAGCTCACTCTGTAGACCAGGCTAGCCTTGAACTCAGAGATCCGCCTGCATCTGCCTCCTGAGTGCTGGGATTAAAGGCGTCCGCCACCACATCCAGCTATGATGTTTATTTTTAATCCATCAACAATACTCTCAGTCACAGTGTACACGTTGAAGACCAGCAAGACCAAGCCCAGCTACTATCAATGGAATGTCTGCAACAGGATGAAGCCACATCCCCTTTCCACATTGCTCATCAGGCCAGGCTGGCCATTATTTTGAGACATCCTGTCTTGCCACAGTAAAAGTGATTTATTAGCTCAAAGCTCATGTACTCACTTTCTCCGTTCTTCCCTCCATCTTGCAATCTCCTCTGGAGTATCCAGCTTGATTTTCTTCATACCAGGAGCATGCATCTAGGGGCAAGAGGCCTGCTAAGCATCAGGAAGCATACTGTGTGTGCTGACTAACTGGGACACTTTGTATCCAACACTGTATTGACAAACAAAAACTATTTTAAACCTAAGTAGCACCCTTACTATGACTTCTCCTTAAAAGGAAAAGCAATTTCTCATATACCTAGATCAAGACTACTGACAAGAGAAAAAAAGAGCAGCATAATTTTTATTATAGTAGATGTTTAACCTACTGATATTATTTTCTCAACTGACATTAAATACCCAAGTGACTTATCAACCAAAATTGGAGGAGCCTAAAAAAATAAATAGACATAACCATTTTTTCCCATTTCTGTTCATTTATTTTTATGTGTGTGTGTGTGTGTGTGGTGTGTGTGTGTATGAGAGAGAGAGAGAGAGAGAGAGAGAGAGTCTGTGTGTGTGTTCAGGTGCTCACGGAGGCCAGAACAGAACAGCATCAGATCCCCTGGAGCTATACTTATAGGCAGCTCTAGGGGACCCTATATGGGCAGTGGGTCTTTCTCAAAGAACAGCACAAGCTCTTGACAGCTGAGCCATCTCTCCGGCACCTACAGACATGACTATTTGAAGCAGCATAGTGTAATAAAACCAGCATAAAATTTCAACTACAAGAATCAGTTCTGAGGGGCTGGAGGGATGGCCTAGCGGTTAAGAGCACCGACTGCTCTTGCAGAGGACCCGGGTTCGATCCCCAGCACCCACATGGCGGCTGAGAACCATCTTTAACTCCAATTCCAGGAGAACTCCAGTTCCAGGGGAATCCGACACCCTCTTCTGACCTCTGCGGCACTGCACGACACGGGTGCACAGACCTACATGCAGACAGTACATTCATACAGATAAAATAAATAAATAAATAAATAAATAAATAAATAAATAAATAAATGAAAATTTAAAAAAAAATTTAAAGAATCAGTTCTGAGTAGGTAAATCATTCTTTATAATCTATTTTTTAAAAGCTAATACAGTTTATGAAACTAAAATAGAATAAGAGCTATACAAGTCCCTTACAAAGTACAAAATATTCCATGAATATTATTTATGATTAGGACACACATAAATGAGTAACTTGTGAAAATAACAGATCAATAAAATTGTATGCATCAAAAAAAGAAAAATACACTGAAAAAAGGCCACAAAAACTTACATTTCTCCAATGGAACTGGACAATTTTCTCATGTGCACTAAAAGAGCAGTCTACTTCAGGGCACTGAAGAGTTTAACAGAAAAAGACAATGATTTATTTCCACATTAAATATACACTACCACAGATCTATGGATTCTGGTCATATATCAGTTATTCATCCTATGTTGTATTAGTGCTTTATTTTTATGCCAATTGCAAAACAAAGATCACTATGAAACAGAGCTGCACTTAAAAAATGGAATGGCAGCTTCAATGTAAATTCCACAGTAAATGTGTCTCATTCACTTCTCCACTTGAGTAAAACATGGTAACAGTGATGATGTAAAATGTTAATTGCTCGAGCTGGAGAGACTGCTCAGTGGTTAAGAGCACTGGCTGCTCTTGCAGAGGACCCAGGTTCAATTCCCAGCACTCATATGGCAGCTAACAATTGTCCAAAACTCTAGCTCCAGGGGATCCAAACACACACAGTCTTCTGCCTCTGTGGGTACTGCACACACATGCCACACTTACATGTAGGCAAAACACTCATATACATTAAAAATAAATGCTTAAAAATTTAAGTTCCAGCTGGGCCTGGTGGAAAACACCTTTAATCCCAACATGTGGGAGGCAGAGGCAAGTGGATCTCCGAATTCAAGGCCAGCCTGGTCTACATACTGAGTTCTAGGGCAACTGGGGCTAAAAAGAGACCCTGTCTCAAAAAGACCAAAGGGAAAAAAGAAATTTAATTCCTAATGCCTAGAAATGAATGCTTCCAAACCAAGAATTTTCTTTTAAAATTTTTCAAGCATTCTCTAAATGGCTAAGAAAAATTACAACTTAATATCATAATCATCATAAGAGAGCAATGAACTATGACAAATTACATAGTGTGGTTACAGGCCAAGGGAGCCAGAGAGGGTGTCCAGGAAGGGAGGGTCAACCATCTTTGCTTGCTGGGCAGTAGAGAGGCACACACGCAAAGGCTGCCACACCCTCTTTTCTCTCGGAAACAGCAGTCAAATGATTACTCCCAGGAGCAGTTTGATATTTCATTATCAAACATTTTAATGAAAGCTCAAAACTTATAAGGAAAATACGCTTACAACATTTACTAAAAATACAAACAAAGCACCACTTTTACATCAATTCAGAACCACCAAGAAAACCTACCTTTGTATGTTCAGACATGTGCATGTCATACTTTTCTTGATTCTTAAAGCCACGATCACAGGTATCACAAAAAAAGTGGAAAACTGGTTCTTTTCTTTTCTGCAAACAAAAACACACATTAAGATTTTGGTGACAAAAAAAATCTCTGATCAACAACAACAACAACAAAAAAAAAACTATCCTTGGAAAACATACTTTGTGGGTTTGTTTGTTTGTTTGTCTTTTTTGAGACAGGGCTCTTTGTAGTGCCAGCTGGTCTGGAACTTGCTGCATAGACCATCTCACAGAGATCCACCTGCCTCAGCCTCCCCAGTGCTAGGATTAAATGTATACACAATCACTTAGCATCTTCAACTTTTTCACATGTCCCTTATATGGGGGGAGGGAGTTCTGAATCTATTTTAAAAGATGATTCTGGGGGCTGGAGAGATGGCCTAGCGGTTAAGAGAACCCGGGTTCGAACCCCAGTACCCACATGGCGGCCGAGAGCCGTCTGAAGCTCCAATTCCAGGAGAACTCCAGTTCCAGGGGAATCCAACACCCTCTTCTGACCTCCGCGGCATTGCACGACATGGGTGCACAAACTTGCATTCAGACAATACATTCATACACATACAAAAATAAATAAAAATTTTTAAAAAATTTAAAAAAAGATGATTCTGTTTTATTTCTAGTAAATATAATAGCAAATTCCAGGCATGATAAACAAAATTTAAGTCTAAACAGAGCTAATACAAACTGTAAGTAGATTTCAAGTTGGTAATCTAAATAAAATTTAGTACAGTATTATTAAGAGCCACTAAAAATAAATAAGTTAAAAACAGTATCTCATCCTTTAGGAATGATAACATACATTTTTAAAAAAATCACAGAATGGAAAAATCATTTAGACAAAGATTAGTTGGTTCTGATTCAAAATTTCTTTCTTTCATGCTTAAACATAAAACAAAAAATATTACTATACTAGAATACTCATATAGCACATGCCATCCAATTTTTTTAAATGCTAGGACAATTAAAATATATGAAACTACACAATACTTATAACATGATAGAAAAATACTAATTTCATGTTCTAGGGAGTATTCAGCTTATTCTAAACTAATTCTGTTATTTACACATCTTAAATTAAATTTGAAAAACCAGCTCTACTAGGCAAACATGGTAGCCAGTGCTTATAATCCCAGTACTCAGGAGGCCAACAAAGGAAGATGAAGATCTGAGGCAGCCTAGAATACACAGGGAGACCCTGTCTCAAAGAACAAGAAAAAAAAAAATCACTGTATTTGTTTATGTCAGAATCAAGGAACTCTTTTAATATAGCTATTTAGTATTAGGGTTGTGAAGTATAACCAGGTTTTATTTCTCATTTGAAAAAAAAAAGGGGGGGAGGAGTTTGGAACACACAAATAGCCATTACTAAAGAATATTAAAAATTATGGGCTGGAGAGATGGCCAAGCGGTTAAGAGCGCCGACTGCTCTTACAGAGGACCCGGGTTCGATCCCCAGCACCCACATGGCGGCTGAGAACCATCTGAAACTCCAATTCCAGGAGAACTCCAGTTCCAGGGGAATCCAACACCCTCTTCTGACCTCCACGGCATTGCACAACACAGGTGCACAAACCTACATGCAAACAGTACATTCATACACATACAGAAATAAATAAAATTAAAAAAAATTACAATCAAGATAAACATGTAACAGTAGTAACAACAAAAAAATCCTCCCTAAGTTTCAAACTTTAGGCAAAAAGGAGTAAATATTAACTATTATGTTTAACTTGAAGTGACCACAAGAAAAAGAAGCAAGAGCTGCCTGCCTGCCTATCTATCTATCATCTCTCTATAGTCTTTTTTGAGACAGGATCGATCTATCTATCATCTATCTATCTACCTACCTACCTATAGTCTTTTTTGAGACAGGATCGATCTATCTATCTATCATCTATCTATCTATCTACCTACCTACCTACCTACCTATAGTCTTTTTTGAGACAGGATCGATCTATCTATCTATCATCTATCTATCTATCTATCTACCTACCTACCTACCTATAGTCTTTTTTCAGACAGGATCGATCTATCATCTATCTATCTATCTATCTATCTATCTATCTATCTTTTTTGAGACAGTATCTCCCTGTTACCCAGCTGGCCTGGTACTCACTATCTATCTATCTATCTATCTATCAATCAATCATCTGTCTTTCAATCAATCAATCAATCAATCAATCATCTGTCTTTTTTGAGACAGTATCTCCCTGTAACCCAGCTGGCCTGGTACTCACTATGTAAAACAGGCTGGCCTGGAACTCAGAGATCCACCTGCCTATGCCTCCCAAGTGCTGGGACCAAAGGCATGGACCACCACACATGGCAAGAGCTCCTTTTATCAGATCTTTTGTGTTAAAAAGCAAAAGATTATGAAAAACAAAAGGTTTGTCATTGCAATTCATTACGTTTACCCTTCTAAATCAGAAAAAGAACCCACAAAACTTGGAACTTCTGGTCTTCTAAAATTTTAGCTGTTAGTCCCTATCTACTGCATTTTTTAAAAACTATCAAACCTTACATTTACTTGTAAACATAATGCTCAATTATGCTTATCTGTGTGTAGAGACAGATTCAATGTTTCCTTTTCCTACAATTTCACCATTTATTTTTCAAAACTATCTTACTTAAACTTTTTACTTATAGTTAGCTCCTTAAAAAAATCTTATTATAGCCGGGCGTGGTGGCGTACGCCTTTAATCTTAGCACTTGGGAGGCAGAGGCAGGCGGATCTTTGTGAGTTCAAGGCCAGCCTGGTCTACAGAGTGAGTTCCAGGACAGCTGGGACCACAGGGAGACCCTGTTCTCGAAAAGACCAAAAATAAAAAAAATAAAATAAAATAAAATCCTATTATAATAATGTTCCTCTATACCAGTAATGAATGTGAAACCCTAAGGCAGTTAAAACAGAAAACAAAAGATGAAATAGTAACAGAGACCAATTATCACATGCAACATCTCAGAAATACCTTTTTCTTTTGTTTTCTGTCAGGAGGGAAATTGAATTTTGCACCACGGTTTCGTGGAAAATAAGAATTCGTAACTAAAAAAAAAAAGAGAGAAATCCATTTAAATCCCCAACTGTAGCATTACTTACAATCTCTTTTTGAGTTTTGTATGGTTTTGAGACAGTCTTCCCAAGACTCCCCTAGAACTCAATATATAGACCTGGCTGGCCTGGATCTCACAGAGATAGACCTGCCTCTGCCTCCTGAGTTAAAAGGTGTATGCTGCCATGTCCAGCATTAATCACTTTTTCTTCCTTAGCATTAGTCACTTTTTAAGGGGGGATTTAGTTAGATAATTATCTAGCAATGACAAAATTTACATCTTTTTCGTGTTTTTATTTTTTAATTTTTGCAATTTTCATATAATTTGACTTTATTTAGATCTTTCCCCAATATCCGCACCTTCCCTTACTACCCCCAAGATTTATTTTCTAATTACTCATGTATGTATGTACGTATGTATATGTATATGCACTTGAGTGTGTGCCCAAAGTGGCCAGAATAGAGCATAGACAGCTGAAGCCACAGGCGGTTATGAGCCACCTGATGTGAGTGGTGGGAACCAAATAGGGTCCCTCTGCAAGAGCAGTACATGCTCTTAACCACTAAGCCGTTTCCCCAGCCCCTACTAATCACTTTCTAATGCAAACATGTCATCATTAATTCCTAATATAAAGTTTTCTTCCCTGTATTATGCCCTCTTACAGTAGGGGGACAATACGCCCCATTATGGTTAAGGACTTTTTGAATGTTCTGTTCACTGCTATATAAGGAGCCTTGGTACATATTTGGATTGAATTAATAAAACTTTGAACCAGGCGTGATGGCGCACGCCTTTAATCTCAGCACTGGGGAGGCAGAGGCAGGCGGATCTCTCTGAGCTCGAGGCCAGCCTAATCTACATAGTGAGTTCCAGGGCAACTGGAGCTACAAGGAAACCCTGTCTCAAAAAGACCAATTAAATAAATAAACAAATAAATAAATAAGTAAAATTTTGAGTGAACAGGGAGAGGGCAACTGTTTAGCAAGTCACATTCTGAGACAAACATTACCAGCTTCCAAGGACACAGGGCAGAGTTGAGAGATGAAATGGGAGAACCGGCCGAGGGAAAGAGGGGGAAGAAAGAGAAAACAAAGGGGTACCACAAGAGACAGCAGCCTACCAGGAGAGTGGTGGAGGGAGGTCTGATGCAGAGGAAAACCATTAGGAGACTGACACCAGTACCAAGGTGTCGAGGCTTGGACGTTCCAAGCCGAATGGCCGATGAGCTGAGGCTGGGCATCCACCGGGGCCTGGGCATCGAAGGGAGGCTGTGCCCCGGGAAGAATCTGAGCATCGAACGGGGGAGGCGCCCCGGAGAGAGGCTGGGTCTGCACACACCGCTCGGACCCCGCCGCGGGAAATGACAGCGGAGGTGGCGGAGGCGGAGGCAGCATGGCCCAGAGCACCCAGTTGTCCCGCGGCGGAGCGGCGTCACTTACTGTCCCCATTGCAGCAGCAGCAGTCAGCTCCGGGGTGGGGAACCACCCCGCTGGCGCTGCCGCTGGCTCTGCCATGCCACTCTAGAGAGCCAAGCACTTGACTGAGGCACCGAGGTAAAGCGTCATTTCCGTCATCGAGCAGATGGGCCAACCAATCACAGGCTGAAACGTCATCAAATGGTTCCTTACATCATCACCCAGAGTCGGAAAACTTCCGGCCTCGTCCGCGCAATAGAGCTGCCCCGAGGCTGTGTTTGACCGGATAAGAGAAGCGGGCTCCGGGCTCGGCTACCGTCGTGTGTGTTTCAGCGGATGGCGAGGGACCTGATAGGGCCGGCACTGCCGCCTGGCTTCAAGGCGCACGGGACTCTGGAGGACGAGGAGCGGGACCCGAGCCCGGGTAAGCGGCGGTGGGTCTTTTCCCTCGTGGAAAGGGCTGGGGAGCACTGTGCAGCAGGCGCAGCGCCAAGACTGGCCCTCCCCGACCGAGCATTCAGGAGCAGGCTAGGCACCCTCATACTTACAAGACCCTTGCAGAAGATCCTGTTGTCTCTTTCATCCCCGGCCTGCTTTCCTGGCTTCATATTCTGTCATTCCATCTAATTTTTTTTATTAATTTTATTTACTTCTGTATGTGTATGAATGTACTGTCTGCATGCAAGTTTGTGCACCCGTGTCGTGCAATGCCGCGGAGGTCAGAGGAGGGTGTGGATTCCCCTGGAACTGGAGTTCTCCTGGAATTGGAGTTTCAGACGGTTCATTCCATCTTAAACACGCAGCCCAGTGCTCATATGGTCAGAGTTTCTGCATATTTCCTCAACACTAGGCTTCTTTTGACCTCTGATTACACCTAATGTAACTGACAACTACACTTCCTTAAAGGCCCAATTTGTCACCTCAGCAAAACCTTTCTAAATTCTCCTGAGCATTGTCACACTTCCTCAGGGTTTTTCTCTGGCCAATTACAGTGATTTTTTTTTTTCTTTTTGGCATCTTTGAGACAGGGTCTCCCTTTAGTCCCAGCTGGCCCGAAGCTTGCTTTGTAGACCAGGCTGACCTTGAACTCACAGAGAGCCTGCCTCTGCCTCCCCAGTGCTGGGATTAAAGGCTTGTGTCACCACGCCCGGTGTGAATATTTAATACACTGTATCTGAATAATTTGTTGACATATCCGTCTCCATCATTTCGCTGTGTCTTTTTGTTGTTTTTTATTTTTTGTTTTTTTTTTTTGAAGAGGGTGTCAGATTCCCCTGGAACTGGAGTTCTGGAATTGGAGTTTCAGACGTTTCTCTGCTGCCATGTGGGTGCTGGGGATCGAACCCAGGTCCTCTGCAAGAGCGGTCGGCACTCTTAACCACTACACCATCTCTCCAGCCCTCGCTGTGTCTTGTAATTAAGGTATTATAGGCACTTCCTGTATGCCACATAACCGTGTCTCTCTCTCTCTCTCTCTCTCTCTCTCTCTCTCTCTCTCTCTCTCTCTTTCATACATACCTGTCTTTAACTATTGTTCTAGTTTGTAGGCTGGGACTGACTACAGTTAGGAAAGAATATCTCAATTATTTTCCTTTTTTAGCTACCCAGAGGCCATGCCACCATTAGAGGTTTCCGTCTAGATTTTCTCTTTCAGCCTTTTTTTTTTTTTTTTTGTCTTTTTGAGACAGGGTCTCCCTCTGTAGACCAGGCCGGCCTTGAACTCACAAAGATCCACCTGCCTCTGCCTCCTGAGTGCTAGGATTAAAGGCATGCACCACCATGCCGGGCTTTAGCCATTTTTTAATTATTGGGATTTCCTTATTGTGGTTTGATTTTATTTAGTGTTGCTTTGCTTTTTACCAAGGGAGTTTCCATTCAACTAAAATGAAGTTTGGACATATTCCATTGAGCGAATTCCCTACAATTTGTTTACCAATTTTATTGTTGAACATTTGAGTAGCTTCTATTTTATAGCTATTACAGAAAGTGCTACTATGCATTTTATACATACATACATACATACATACACACACATACACACACATCCATCCTCTGGTGTAAGCCTCCAGTTTCAGAGTCCTGCTAGTTCACCACGTTTCTCAGCAAGTATGAGGATTCTGATTGTTCGGAATTCTTCCTGTCTTTCTTGATCTCTTTAATCTGAAGTTTTATAGCAATATTCCATGGTAGTTTTAATTTGCATTTCCTTGGTGAAAAATGGAATTGATAACTTTTCTTAATGCTTGTCACTTCTGATTCTTGGGCTATGATCGGGTCTTTTGTTCATGTTCCCATTGACTTGTTTGCCTTTTGATTTGTAGCGGTTTTGTTTTATTTTATTTTATTTGTAGTGTTTTTGTTTTATTTTTGTTTTTGTATTTTTGAGACGGGTTTCTCTGTAGCCCCACCTGGCCAGGAACTTACTATATAGACCAGCCTGGCCTCCATCTCACAAGGATCTGCCTCTTGAGTATTGAGATCAAAGGTGTATGCCACTATGCTGGGCTTTATTTTTATTTTATGTGTATGAGTGTTATGCCTGCATGTATGTAAGTTTGCTCATGTTGTACAGTGCCTGCAGAAGTCAGAAGAAGGTGTCAGATCCCCTGAAACTGGAGTTACCATGTGGGTACTGGGATTTGAACCAAAGTCCTCTGCAAGATCAGCTATTATTCTTAACAATTGAGCTATATCTCCAGCCATCTTGCCAAACCTCCTATAGAGGTTTTTAAATTAGCACACACAATATTGGGTTTCATTATGGCATTTTTGAACACAATTTTTTTAATTGACTGTTCTGCCCTATCCGCACCCTGCTCGAACCCTTCTACCCACTCTCCATAAATTCCTTTCTGGTTTCACATCTTATGTATACCCCCTTCTTCAGTACCTTTTTCTGTGTTCTGGTCTCCTTTCTAGTTCATGTCCTGTACCATACTCATCTCACTTATATACATACATCTACCATAAGCTTGGTTCCATAGGAGAGAGAACATGCTATATTTGTCTTTCTGAACTTGAGTTACCTCACTGCAGAATACTTTTCAGTTCCATCTATTTTCCTATAAATTTCATGACTTCATTTTTCTTTACCACTAAATAAAATTCCATTGTGTACATATATAACATTTTAATTGTCCATTTATCTGGTTTTGGAAAGCTAGGCTGGTTCCATTTCCTTATGAATAGAACATCAGTAAGCATGTGTGTACAGGTATTTCTGTGGTAGGAAATATAGTCCTTTATATATTGCCCCAGAGTGTTATAACTGGATCATGCAGTAACTTTGTTTTTAATTTTTTTATTTTTTTATGTGTATGAGTGTATTGTCTGCATGCAGGTTGGTGCACCCGTGTCGTGCAGTGCCTCAGAGGTCAGAAGATGGTGTCAGATTTCCCTGGAACTGGAGTTAAAGACGGTTCTCAGATGCCATGTGGTGCTGGGAATCGAACCCGGGTCATCTGCAAGAGCAGTCAGTGCTCTTAACCGCTGAGCCATCTCTCCAGCCCCTGTTTTTAATTTTTTGGGAAGCAGCCATAGCAATTTTTATAATGGCTGTGTTAGTTTGCACTCCCACCAGAAGTCAGTCTTCCTCTTTCCCCACTTCCTCACCAGCAGTTTTTTGGTGCCTCTTTTCTTAAGGATGGCCATTCTGACTGAGGTGAGATGCAGTCACAAGTAGTTTTAATTTTCATTTTCCCCATGACTAAGGATGCTAAACACTTGGGTACTTGTTGGCCATTTGTGTTTCTTCTCTTGAAAACTGTTCATTTCACTAGCCCATTTGTTAACTGGCAGGTTTGGTGGTTTTTCTTGTTGTTGTGGTGGTGGTGGTGGTGGTGGTGGCGGTGGTGGTAATGTATGTGTGTGATTTTTGCAGTTCTTTATACATCCTAGATATAAACCCCCTGCCATTTCCTGTCTGAAGAATTTTTTTTTTTTTAGTCTTTTCAAGACAGGGTCTCCCTATACCCCCTGCTGTCCTGGAACTCATTCTCTAGACCAGGCCAGCCTTGAACTCACAAAGATCTGCCTGCTTCTGCCTCTGCCTCTGCCTCTGCCTCTGCCTCTGCCTCTGCCTCTGCCTCTGCCTCTGCCTCTGCCTCCGCCTCCTGAGTGCTAGGCATGTCTGAAGAATTCTTACTCCATTGTGTAGGCTATCTGTCACTCTGCTAATGGTTTCCTATCTGTCACTCTGCTAATGGTTTCCTATGAAGAAACTTGAATTTCATATAGTACCATTTGTTAATTCTTGGGACTATTTTCTATGGAGTACTGTTCAAAAATTTTTTTATTTTATGTATATGAGGGGTTTGCCTGCATGTATGTAAGTGCACCTCTGTTGTACAGTGCCTGAGGCAGCCTAAAGAGGGCATCAGATCTTCTGGAACTGGAGGTAAGGAGGGTTGTTATTCTAATTGGGTTTTCTGTTAAACTCATCCATCAAAACAGTAGCCCTGGATGAGTACAAATACTACTGTCAGACTATTCCTGGGCTGCTAAAGAACCTCCCCTCCATAAACCAAAGATGCTCCTTCCTAACCAGCCATAACTACTCACAGGCTCCACCATTCTCTCCGCACTCCCATTAGCAAGCATGGCTCTTTAAAACCTTTTCTTTCTTAAACCATATCTCCCTCTACTGTATAGGAAAAATACGTGTAAAAGCTGAGCATGGTCATGCGCTGTAAGCCCAACACCCAGGAGGTGTACGAAGGTAGATCAGGACTTCAGTGCTTGTTTGGGCTACAAAGAGAGTTCCAGGCCAGCCTGGACTGTAAGACCCTATCTGAAAAAATAACAACTACAACAAAAAGCAGATTCCTCCAAAAGAGAACATCCCATTTTCTCTAAAAGCTCTCCTGGATCTTTCTGTCTTTCCTTCAGCAACAATGAAAGAGATGTGATTCTAAAATTAATCCTTCATCTTACTCTGAACCAATTGTCTTGTCCATAAGGAAGCCAGCCTAGGAAGAAAGAGGGGTGAGGGAAATAGGAGGTGGTGTAGGAAGCAAGTTCCCTTTCATAGCTCCATGATCTTAGCAGTTAGCCAGATTATGCAACTCCTTCCCACCGTCAGGGAGACCTCGACTTCCTGCACCAGCCCCCTATCTCCCACCCCTCCTCCTTCCTAGGCTGCCCTTTTTTGTCCCCACCACCTTCACCCAGCTGACTTGTCTTTTAGGTCCCTACCCAGCCACCACTACTTTTTTTTAACATTTATTTTGTGTGTATGAGTGTATTGTGTGTATGCATGTATTACCTGCATGTGTGTAGATGCACCCATGTTGTACAATGCCCATAACTGGAGTTAAATACTACTACTGTCAGACTAGTTGTACTTAGCTGCCATGTGGGTGCTGGGATTCAAACCCAGGCCTTCTGCAAGAACAGCCAGTGCCCTTAACCAGCAAACAATCTCTCCAGCCCTCCAGCCCTCCAGCCCTCAGCCACCACTTCTACTGAGCATTTTCTGACATCACTCCTTAGCTCCTGCAAAAGCTGGGGTCAGGTGCTCCCTCTCTGTATTGCCATGACTTGACTGTGTCCCAGGGTCAGCACCTTTCCTATAAAGGACCAGATACTAAATATTTTAGGCTCTACAGGTCATCAGGCAAAATTCATATATGTTTCAGAGGGTATAAAACAAATGTCTCCAAGTTTTTGGTGAAAGTCAAAATATAAAGCACGTTAGTTTATTTTTTTTTAATATTTTAAGTCTAATGAAAGCAGTAGAATTTGTTGAGGTTCAGAGTTTATATCACCAATCATCAGAACTCCATTACAGAAAAAAAAGCAGTTGTCCCTGTGTTGCTGCTGACCTATATAATAAAATTTTATATGCTGTACATATTTCATCTGTGTGCATAATAGAAAAGTAAGTCAGGGCCCCTATTCTCATGGAATTCATTGTGTTGTAAAATTGCCACTGAAGGGGCTGGAGAGATGGCTCAGCAGTTGGGAGCACCAGCTGCTCTTGCAGAGGACCTGGGTTTGATTCCCAGCACCCACACAGCAGCTAAGAGCCGTCTTTAAGCCAGGCATGGTGGGGCATGCCTTTAATCCTAGCACTCAGGAGGCAGAGGCAGGAGGATCTCTGTGAGTTCAAGGCCAGCCTGGTCTACAGAGTGAGTTCCAGGCCAGTTGCTTATACTGACATTTTTAGTATTCTTTTTTATATTAACACTTTTTTTTTTTTCTTTTTTTGGTCTTTTTTGAGACAGGGTCTCCCTATGCCCCAGCTGGCCTGGAACTTGCTATGTAGATGAGGCTGACCTTGAACTCACAGATCACCTGCCTCTGCCTCCCAGCTGTTATTACCTCTTAGTAGTCTGTCAGTTCATCTTTGGGCTGAGAAAAACTACTTTGTCAACTTGATGAAAACTAGTGTTACCTTCAAAGAGGAACCCTCATTGAGGCATTTTCTCCATTGGATTGTTTTATGGGCAGGTGTTGGGGGCAGGTGTTTTCTTAATTGCAATTGCTGTAGGAGGGTCCAGCCTACTGTGGGCAGTGCCATCCCTACGCAGGCAGGCCTAGGCTATTCAAGACAGCTAACTGAGCAAGTAAGCAGGGTTCTTCCATGGTCTCTGCTTCAGTTCCTGCCTGCAGATTCCTGACTTGGGTTCCTGCCCTGGCTTCTCTTGATATTAGACTGCAACCTATAAGCTGAAATAAACCCTCTCTCCACAAGTTTACTATGAGTCAGTGTTTTATCATAGCAACAGAAAGTAAACTTCCATGTAACTTGTGTTTCTTTTGATACTGTCCATTATTTGAAGAAATAGGACCATATGCTTTTAGATGAATTTTATCTTCATTTGCTTATTACCTTATTAAAAGTTGTATCTTGTTTCTTTAATAATTTAAGGAAAACATATGTATTAGTTATGATACCAAGAACAATACCTATTTAGATATATTGCGGCTTTTGAATAATATAAAAGAAAAATATCTTCTTTATGCAGACCAATCCAAAATTGATCAGTAGTTCCCTGATGTGTTACATGGATACACCACATATAAGAAAAGGAAGAAGAAAAAGAAAAAAACCCTTCCCTCTTTAATATTTATTTGTTTATTTATCTATTTTGGTCTTTTTTGAGACAGGGTCTCCCTGTAGACCCAGCTGTCCTGGAACTCACTATGTAGACCAGGCTGGCCTTGAACTCACAGAGCTCCACCTGCCTCTGCCTCCTGAGTGCTAGGATTAAAGGCATGTGCCACCACACCCAGCCCTCTTTAGTATTTATAATCTAGAAGTAGAACCAATCACTGTAAGAATGAAATCCAGTCTCCTGTCACATTTATGTAGCTCAAATTATAGTTAAAAAACATTTATATATTGACATTAAGTATTCTTCAGTATATTCTAAACCAAAGTTATAGAAATCAGTTCAGTCTTTAGTGCTTAATGTTTTCCTCAGCTTGCAGCTTGATTGTTTTATACTAAGGCATGATGTACTGTTCTTAGCATTGATTTTTAAAAAATGCCTTCCTTTATGATGTGTAGAAAATAGTGAAAAAATACATTTTGGAAGGATTTTTTTTTAATTAATTTATTGTGTTGTAAGCACTTGTTCTACAGAATACTCCAAGGAAGATTAGGAAAATTTATTCCAAAGTTGTAGAACACACTCCTACAGTCCGATGTACTCTTCTGCTGGAAAGGGGGGGTTTAGCTGCCCATGGCTAAACCTGTGGGAACTGGCACCTTGGCGCAGGTGCCAGATGGCTATTTCTGCAACCTGACCTGAGTGACTGCTGCCTTTCTCAGGTCCTTAGCCTAGGATGGCAGAACACCACCCCATCTGGCCATGCTGATTCCTCACCAATCCAGAAGCTGGTGTCTCTCAGGACTGGAATTTCAGCCTAGCGCGTGCTTGACTCTCCCTAAGCTACACCACCAGCAATTCACTAGCATGTCAGCCTAGTGGTATGATGGACCTCCTTCTGGCCCACTAGCACCCAACACTCAAAACTTGGGCCCACTCCAGCTTGTACACATGAAGTGTAACAGATCCAGGAGACTCTGTCTGATGGTAATGGAGAATCCACTTTATTGTAAGCTGCAGGTCACTTTTATAGGCAGAATGACGTCATCTCTCAGGGCCAATCCCCGACACCCCCTTGTATACACCACCCACTACTGCTCTGCCCAGCATCATGTGCTGGGTGAGGAGCTGCTGTCTCATGGGGTAGGGTCTGGGGAATCACATGACCACCCCCCTCCCAGGGAGGAGGACTAGCTGAAAAGCCAGCCCATTCATACCTAACTCAAACTAGATTTCCCTACAAGAAATAAGGCAGTGGTCCCCAAAGTAGCCCAGTTTCCCCCCTGAACTTCATTCACATACTTATTGTTGGCCACTGAAATTATCATGACCATCATAAGGTTTAAAAACCAAGTACGGCTGGGCGTGGTAGCGCACACCTTTAATCCTAGCACTTGAGAGGCAGAGCAGGCGGATCTCTGTGAGTTCAAAGCCAGCCTGGTCTACATAGAGAGCTCCAGGCCAGCTGGGACTAAAAGGGAGACCCTGTCTCAATAAGACCAAAAAAAAGAAAAAAAAAAAAAAAACAAGTACAGGGGCTGGAGAGATGGCTCAGGTTGAAAGCACCGACTGCTCTTGCAGAGGACCTGGGTTCGATTCCCAGCACCCACATGGCAGCTAAGAACCGTCGTTAACTCCAGTTCCAGGGGAATCCGACACCCTCTTCTGACCTCCACAGCATTGCAAAACATGGGTGCACCTACTTACAGGCAGACAGTACACTCATACACATAAAAAATAATAATAGGGGCTGGAGAGATAGCCTAGCGGTTAAGAGCACCGACGCTCTTGCAGAGGACCCGGGTTCGATCCCCAGCACCCACATGGCGGCTAAGAACCGTCTGTAACTCCAATTCCAGGAGAACTCCAGTTCCAGGGGAATCCGAGACCCTCTTCTGACCTCCCGGCATTCCACGACACGGGCGAGACCTGCGTTCAGACAGTACATTCATACACATAAAAATAAATAAATAAATAATTAATTAATTAAAAAAAATAAAATAATAATAATAATAATAATAATAATAAAAAATTTTTAAGTACTTGCCGAGGCTGGAGAGATGGCCTAGCGGTTAAGAGCGCCGACTGCTCTTGCAGAGGACCTGGGTTTTATCCCCAGCACCCACATGGCCGCTGAGAACCATCTTTAACTCCAGTTCCAGGGGAATCCGACACCTGCTTCTGACCTCTGCAGCATTGCACGACACGGGTACACAAACCTACATGCAGACAGTACATTCATACACATAAAATAATAAATAAATAAAATTTTTTAAAAAGTTAAAAAGAAAAGTGCTTGCCAGGTTTGGTAGTGCACACCTTTAATCCTACCACTTGTAGGAAGAGGCAGGCAGATCTCTGTAAGTTCAAGGCCAGCCTCATCTACATAGCAAGTTTTTAGGACAGCTGGGGCTACAGAGAGACCCTGTCTCAAAAAGACAAAAATAAAAAATAAAAAAACAGTACTTGCTGGGCGACGTAGTGCATGCCTTTCATCCCAGCACTCAGGAGGCAGAAGCAGGGGCATTTCTGTGAGTTTGAGGCTAGCCTGCTCTACATAGTTCAAGGCTACATATTGAGACTCTGTCCCATGTCAAAAAGAAAAAAAGCCACCAAGCACTTGACTACCATACCTGCTGCTCCAGGAAGACTAGTCTCCACCTACTGAGAAGCATTGCATGCCCCTGGCCACCCACCCAGGCCAGAAACTAAAACTCAGGCTCCGTGTTTGTTTTCTCCTTACCTGTCTCATCAAAACTACCAGCAAATCTGCTTTGCCTTTCCTTCCTTCCAAGAACATTTCTCAACAGCTTTTGAGTTTATCTCCTGATCACCCTGTTAATACTGCATGCAATTTTGTTTTTTAAGGTAATTCAGGTCATGACTTGACCTCCTCACTTTCTACATGCTAGGTACTTTGTGTGTGTTAGTAATGTAATCTTCACAACTGTCCTCTTTTTACAGAGCGATAGTATAATACAGGAAGGTTAAATAACTTATGAAAGTCACTATGTCACTAAGTGGCAAAGTCCAGATTCCCAGCCAAGGAATCCAGCTCCAAAGCCTGCAGCCTAGTGGTGGGTGCCAGTCTGTGCCAGTCTATGCCATCCCAGCTTCAACCGATCATTGTGCTTACTTTGCTCTAACCATACTGGCCTCTTGTCCCTCAGGAGCTTTAAGCTTGTTCTCTCCATAGACAGACTAGTTTATTCTCTTCAGCACGGGTTCTTCCCCTTCTAGACTATTCTTTTAGCTTCTTAGTGGCATCTGTTGTCTCATCGGGGTGACCTTCTTTGGCCTCTTTCAAGTTCCCCTCCCACCTAGTTTTGTAGTTTTTATCTGAATTTATTTATCTCTATGTGCTGTTTTTAGAAATAATGGATTTTTTTTTTTACTCAGTAAGGGATGGATGGGTATAAGATTCAAGTCCACAGTAAATGCTAGCTAGCCTTGGCTATGAATTTTGAAAATAAAAATGAAAATGTTCAGCTGGAAAGGTTCAGTGAAACAATTGGCAGCTAGTTATAACACATTCAACCAGTTCTTCTACAGTTGCAGGGCCAGCTCTGCCCCCCAATTATAAAAGCAGCACTTCTGACTCCTCAGACAGCGACGAGGATAGTAGTTCTTTGTCTGAAGAAGGAAATCAAGAATCCGAAGAAGATGACACTGGTCCAACTGCACGGCAAGTCACTTAGATTACATAATAGCCTGAGCTTAACACCTGTTGCTGGGAAAATACTGTATTGGGATTTACATAGCACTGGGGGAAAAATAAGTTCTGTGGCATTTCATCATGAACGGTATCTTTTATAAAGAAGCTTATAATAGTAATATGTAGTTGTAGAGATACCGAGAATTTATTTGTGTATGTGGTGCTGGGCATCAAAATTATGTCCTTGAACAAGCGAGGCACAAGTGCTATACCACTGAGCTACTTCCTCAGCTCAATAAAATTTATATATAAAAAGGTTTTCCGCCAAGTGTGGTGGTTTTTGTGAGTTCAAGGCCAGCCTGGTCTACAGAGTGAGTTCCAGGACAGCTAGGGCTACAGGGAGACCCTGTCTCGAAAAGACAAAAAAAAAAAAATGTTTTTCCTCAACATATTGGTGAAATGGCCAAATATTATAAGTAACTCATGTAATTTCTTTTTAAAATTGGTATGCAATGGATGTTCTGTTTGAATAAATGATTTCCAGGGCTGGAGAAAGCTCAGCACTTAAGAGGACTGACTGTTCTCATATACATAAAATAAAAATATTAAATAAAGCCGGGTGCGATGGTGCATGCCTTAAGTCACAGTACTTGGGAGGCAGAGGCAGGTGGATCTCTGTAAGTTCAAGGCCAGCCTGGTCTACATAGTGAGTTCCAGGCCAGCTGGGGCTACAGGGAGACCCCGTCTCAAAAAGACAGTAAGTCAGTCAATCAATAGATAAAATGATTTCCTTCTAATCTTGCCTGCCAAACATTGGTCATGTAGATAAGTTGAATCTTTGTTTATAATGAAATAACAGATAGTCTTGATGCCTTTCATTGATTATGAGACAGAAAGGGCAACTTATAATGGTTTCTTTTTTAAATTTATTTAACATGTATGAGTGTTATGCCTGCATGTATGTAAGTGCACCTGGGTCATGCAGTGCCCTTGGAGCCCAAAAGAGGACATCAGATCCCCTGGAACTAGGGTTATGGACAGTTGTTAGTCGTCATGTAGGTGCTCAAAATGGAATCCGGGTGTTCTGGAAGAGCAGCCAGTACTCTCAACCACTGAGCAGTCCCTGTAAAAATTTTAACATGTTTAATCCCAGCACTCGGGAGGCAGAGGCAGGTGGATCTCTGTGAGTTCAAAGCCAGCCTGTACTACAGAGCCAGTTCCAGGACAGTTGGAGCTGCAGGGAGACCCTGTCTCAAAAAGACCAAAAAAAATTTTTAACGTAAGTTATGTTACTGTGTTTTCAGAAAGCAGAGGCGAAATGAAGACAGCGATGGCAATGACGACGGGTTCTTTGGACCAGCTCTTCCTCCTGGATTTAAAAAACAGGATGATTCTCCTCCAAGGTGATAATGTGTAATGTTTTAGCCAGTCTTTAAAATTACTGTCTTGTTTTATCCAGAGAATGATCCATGATTGCCGGTTGTTTTTTTCAGTTTTGAATGAGTGAATTTATGAAGTTGATAGCAAGTAAAAGAATAAAACAGCAGGCAGACACTAGACCATCTGGTCAGCTACTTATATCATCCAGCAGGAATGCCTGGAGAAGTTCTGGAAAAAAAACAGTCAGCTGGGGCCCCTGATGGACAAGGGGGAGACCAGGCGAAAGGTCTCCTGGGTGAGACTTTCAATTAGCTGCCCCACCACAGGCATTTTATATTATGGGATAAACAGCTGAATCTGTAGCTTTGGGAAGGTGCTAGGAATGACTGAACTTCCCAGCTCTGCTCAAGGACACTACTTTTACTCAAATGATTTACTTTCCTTCTGCTCTCAAGGACATGGTATTTTTTTTTTAATTTTATTTATTTTTGTATGTGTGTGAGTGTACTGTCTGCATGTAGGTTTGTGCACCCGTGTCGTGCAATGCCACGGAGGTCAGAAGAGGGTGTCAGATTCCCTTGGAACTGGAGTTCTCCTAGAATTGGAGTTTCAGACGGTTCTCAGCTGCCATGTGGGTACTGGGGATTGAACCTGGGTCCTCTGCAAGAGCAGTCGGTGCTCTTAATCACTAGGCTATCTCTCCAGCCCTGGACATGGTATTTTTATTCATAGGCTATTTTGATAATTCTCATTTCTCCTTCTCACAGGACCAGAGGGCCAGGCCTTCCCCCCAGAGAAGAGGTCCTGAATATAAACATGCTTGGGTCTAAAGTAGAAGGGCCAGCCCCACCTCCAGTGCCAGCTTCTCAGTGAGCTTAAACAGCACATGACAGTTTACTGATGTAATATGTATTACTTATATGCAAGGTCCCATAGAAGGGATGGTTAACTTCAAAGAATCCAAGGCTTAAACTCCAGCTAGCCACTTGCTGGTTATGTTGACCTTTACCATGAATTTTGCCCAAAGTATGGTGGCTTATAATAACTGATGTTGTTTAAGGAAATAGAAATATGCACCAAATGAAATGTGGTGAGCTCAGTACCTTGTGCTCCCTCTGTGGTCTCAGTGAACCAGCTGTACTCTTCTGTGTGTTTCTGTGTCCTTTCTGGTTGTTCTAGTCTGTCTTCCATTGCTGTGACAAAACACTCTGACCGACATCAACTTGGGGAGGAACGGGTTTATTCGGCTTACATCTCCTGGTCACAGTTCATCACTCAGGGAGCCCAGGGCAGGAACCTGGAGGCAGGAGCTGAAGCACAGGCTATGGAGGAATGCTGTTCACTGGCTTGCTCCCCTGGCTCATGCCCAGCCTGCCTTCTTATATGGTACACAACAACCTGCCCAAAGTGGCACAACTCATTGTGGGCTGAGCCCTCCCACAATGCAAAACAATCAAGACAATACTCAACAGACATGGCCACAGGCAAATCCAATGGAAACAATTCCCCAATTGAAGCCCCCTCAACCCAGGTGTGTCAAGTTGACACTAAGGCTATCCAGCACAATTGACCCCTTGTCAACTTGACACACAAAATACATCACTGTTAAACCACCACCTTTCCAGTTCTTATCCCCAAAGTATGATGTTAACATTAATCACCAAGACAGTACAACCTTAAAAGCCCCACAGTCCTTAAAATGTCCAAACGCTTAAAAGTCCAGTCTATTAAAAGTCTCTTAACTGCGGGCTGCTGTAAAATCCAAAACAAGTACTGTCTTATTTCAAAGGGAAGAATCAGGCACTCTCAAACAAAACCTAAGTCCAGCAAGTAGCTCAAGGCCGGACACCTGGGATTCACTCACCATCTTCTGGGCTCCAAAGGGTTTCGGCAGCTCCCCTTCTCTGACTCTGCCGTCCACAGCACACACAGATCATCTCGAAGGCCCAGGCTGACTCCATTCCACACCTGCCACTGCTCTTGGTGGTCGTCCCATGGTCCTGGCATCTCCAAAAAGCTGGGGTCGCCACTGAAACTGAGGCAGCACCTTCACCAATGGTGTCTTCTGACCTCTCCTGGTGCAAAGCCTCAGCTTCTCTCCATGACCCCTGCAATCCTGGGGTCTTCAGTGCAACCGAGGTGTACTTCCACCAATGGTCTTTCCTGACCTCTCACAGTGCCAAGCCTCAGCTGCTCTCTGTGACCCCCTCAAATTTCAACACCAGAACCATATAGGAGACTTGCACATTACTAAGTCCTGCTTCTGGCTCGAGATGGAGTCTCAGGCCCCTTCTGGATCACAGCTTCTGTGTGCTGACCCTGAAAAAATTCTTCCCAGAAGATTTCACCACAGTGATGCTGGTCTCTTGTTACTTATAGCTGATTTTTCAGCCCCAGCTAACTAGCATCAATTGTCCCAGTACAACCAAGATTTCACTTCAGGTTCTGGTCTCTTGTTACTTACAGCTGATTCTTCAGTCCCAGCTGACCAGAACTCACAGATTACACAGTCCTGATAATCTCTGCTCCCCTTTGAAACTAAAAACTTCACAAGCCAGGCCTCCCAAGTGCTGGGATTAAAGGCATGCACCACCATGCCCAGAAAAATCCACATTTTCAACATTGTTATTTTCTGATGTTCTTATGATTATGAAGCTTTATTCTGAAATCAGCTCCTTAAAGTCAAGGGGAGAATGATAAAGGTACATTTTGTTTTCCAGGCCTATAATAGGTCCTGCATTGCCACCTGGTTTCATTAAATCTACACAGAAAAGTGACAAAGGCAGAGAGGACCCAGGACAAGTGTCATCATACTTCAACTCTGAGGTTTGGAAAGTTTTCATTTAAAGAATAGGATGTAACAAATTCAGAACTTAGTGGCGACTACAGTCATGTGGCTCCCATGAATTAAAGAGACTGGGTATGAGACTGAGTACATGTTCAGTTCAGTTCTGTTTGATGAAGTAAAAGCTATTTCTCACACTGGTTATTCTAGAAAAACAAGATTTACAGGTGATGTCAGTTCATGTTTCTTATCCTTGAAAGGTAGGTTTAAAGTTTAAAGTGTTGGAAAAATAGAAAATGATGACAAGTTAAGGGACTTTTTGGGATTTGACCTGGAAGAGAAAACGGGATTTTTAATACCAGCCTCTACCTTGAAGTTAACTCTCTCCTACCCAGGTCCAGTACCTGTATTTAACAGAAGCATTGGTCAGTAACTGGGTTTTTATGAAAAGATACATCAGATGGTTTTGTAGTAAAGTATGAAGCTGTTTTTGTCCTTAACAATAGCTGAGATTTGTAGAATATTTTTATCATGAGTAATACATGTTCTCCATATGTAGGTCTTATTTTTATATTTTCTGCATCCTCATAAAATAGCTGTTATCTGTATCTTACAGGTGTGTAAGGCTGGAAACTTGAGTAGCTTTCCCAGGTTTACCAATTTGCACTTCTCAAAGCCAGAGCTCAAATCCAGTCCATATCATTTTAAATCATACTTACAGTCTCTAATGCTGCAGTCTCTTCCTGTTCAGATAGTCAAGAAACTCCCACTCATCTCCACTGAAAATTCATTAGTCACACTGACATTGCTGAAGGGAAGTATACTACCGTGGCTGTATCGTGAGCTTTACCTACAGACTGCAGGTGTGGTGGGATATGCCTATGATCTCAGTGTCCAGAAGACTAGGACAGGAAGATTGTAGGGTTAACCCTTTAATATGTGCAATGTGTTAAGTGTATAGTCACAGAAATGAATCTGTTCATTCTGTAGTTCCTACTCCAAGCCAGACTCTTTACAAGGCCCTATCCAGTCTATCCTCTCTTGGCACCTTGATTTATACCTGTTTTCCAGGTCTACCCAAAATGCTCTATCATATCTTTTTCTTCTTTTCCCATCTGTCTTTTTGAGACAGAGTTCCCTGTAGCCCCAGCTGGCTGGAACTTCCTATGTAGACCAGGCTGGCCTCAGAGATCTGCCTGCCTCTGCCTCTTGAGTGCTGTGATTAAAGGTGTCACCACCATGCCTGACTTACTTCTCCTTATCTTTGTGGCTGGCCTCCAAGACTTTCAGGGGTTATTTATCTGTTTTTGTTTTATTTTACTTTCAGGCCTTTGCTCAATAGTCGAGCTAGCCTTGAACTCCATTCAGGTGTCCCAGCCTTCCTAGTACTGGAGTTGTGGGTCTGGACTGCCATTCAAGGCTGCCTGTGGGGTTTTCCTGAGTAGAACCCAGTGAAGTCCTGGCTGCGTTCCCCCAGAGATGCTCATTTTCCTGCGTTTTGTTATTGCTGATCTCTTTCTACTAGAATGTGGGTCCATGAGGATAGAAATGTTTGTCTTAGCACCACTGCCTTGTGCGTAGTAAGTATTCAGAAATATTTGTGGAATGGATGTTAGACATGGATGGCCCTTGCCCTTCTACCGCATCAAAAGGTGAGACAGTTAAAGTTTTAACCATGGAAAGAATCCAAAGTAATCTGAAGAAATAAGATCTTTTTCTCCAAGAAAATGGTTCAAGTGAAGATTGATGAATTAGAGAAACTCAGCAAAGAGGCAGAGAACCTTGTTCTGAAAATGCAGGTAGCTATGGAAAGGCAAAGTAAGAGTGAAGAGAGGACAGATGAGGTTAAAACATCCAGTGTGGTTAGAGTGGACAGGGGACAGTCGGGGTTAAAACCACCAGTATGGTTATAGTAGAGAAAAGACAGTTGGGTTTATATCATTTCCTAAGTGGGCCATACTCTACATCCTCTGGCTTTTGAGTAAAAGATACAAGATGCCATGGTAGAAGGGCAAGGGCCATCCATGTCTAACATCCATTCCACAAATATTTCTGAATACTTACTACGCACAAGGCAGTGGTGCTAAGACAAACATTTCTATCCTCATGGACCCACATTCTAGTAGTATGAGTTGAAAGACAACAGCCACAGATAAAAGGTTACCGTGGGTGGTTCGAGGGGAACATGAAAGGAGCGTAAACGAATTCCGTATCCTGCTAGTTCAAAACGACAAGATGAAGAAGCTGTCAGAGCTGAAGGACAAGCATGCTGTATTCACCATAATAAGTCTGCTGGAGGACAAGGACAGTCTTTTAGCCTTAGCATATTATAGCATCTAACACAGAATCATGCGTGGAAGTTATTCATCAAAATGACTTCAGAACATATTGAATTCAGGTATTACAGTACTGTTTTATTATCTTTGCCGTAAGTGAGGTACTTTCGGAACTGAATTAACTCATGTGGGTCAGTGTTTTACACAATATTTATTTCATAAAGGCTGATAGTAATGCACTGATTCACATGCCTTATTCCAAGGAGATTTTTTTTTTTTTTGAGACAGGGTCTTCCTATAGCCCCAGCTGGCCTGGAACTCACTCTGTGGAACAGACTGGCCTTGAACTCACAGAGATCCTCCTGCCTCTGCCTCCCAAGTGCTAGGATTAAAGGCATGTGCCACCACACCCAGCTTAAAGATGATTCTTAGCCACCATGTGGGTGCTGGGAATCGAACCTGGGTCCTCTGTAAGAGCAGTTGGCGCTCTTAACTGCTGAGCCATCTCTCTAGCTCCCCAAGGAGCCTTTTAAAAAACTGTTTATTGCCAGGCATGGTGGTGCATGCCTTTAATACCAGCACTCAGGAGGCAGAGGCAGGTGGATCAGTGTGAGTTAAAGGCCAGCCTGGTCTACAGAGCAAGCTCCAGGCCAGCTGGAACTAAAGGGAGACCCTGTCTCAAAAAGACAGACAGACAGAAAGACAGACGGACAAAGGGAGGGAGGGAGGGAAGGAAGGAAGAGAGAAAGAAACTATTTCTTGAGCTGGAGAGATGGCTCAGCAGTTAAGAGCACTAACCGCTTTTGCAGAAAACCCAGGTTTGATTCCCAGCAGCTAACTACCATCTATATAACTCCAGGTCCAGTGGTCCAACACCCTCTTCTAACTTCCATGGGCATTGCAAAACACAGGTGTACTTACGCAAATGCAGGCAAGAAAGTCATACACCTAAAATAAAAACAATAAAATACTTACAATGAGTGTTTTTTCAGCATGTATGTAAGAGCACCGCATTCATTCAATGCCTGAAGAGGGTGCCAGATCCTCTGGAACTAGAGTTACAGACAGTTGTTAGCTACCATGTGGGTGCTGGGAACTGAACCCAGACCCTCTGCAAGAGCAACCAGTTTTCTTAACCACTGAGCCATCTCTCCAGCCTCCTACAGAGCCTTTTATGTACCAAGAATAAAGCAGGTTTCGTATGTGCCCTCTTTGACTAATTGGTAGTAAATATCAGGAACACCATGTTCAGAAGAATTCTAAGGCCATATCCCTTGACCACCAGGAAAAATAGTTAAAATCTGGAGAGCTAGCTCAGTGGCAGATTCTTTGCCTAACATATACAAAGTCCTGGCTTCTTCCCCAGTACACAGTGGAGGTGGAGAGAGTATGAATCTCATAGTTAGGTCTACCATGACATCAGAGGAGAGGTGGGGCCATCTGCATGTCATGCACTTGTCATCTCAGAGGAAAGTAAGTTAAAGCTCATTGTTCAGTGATAGACTAGCAATGTGTTCTGTGTCTATGTATGGATAATCCATTTAAGTTAAATTTGAGTAATTTGAAATTTTAGTAACTAGTTGGTCTCTTTAAAATACTGTCTTGTCTTCAAAGGAAATGGGTAGCAGTGAAGATGAGGATATTGTTGGACCAATGCCTGCAAAAGAACCGGTTAACTATAGCATAACAACAGAGTTTGAAAAAAGGGCCCAGAGAATGAAAGAAAAATTGACCAGAGGAGATGATGTAAGTTTAACAACCGTTTAAGAAATAAACTACAGGGGCTGAAGAGATGGCTCAGGGGTTAAGACTACCAACTGCTCTTGCAAAGGACCCAGGTTCCATTCCCAGCACCCACATGGCAGCTTAGAACCATCTTTAACTCCAGTTCCAGGGGTATCTGAAGCCCTCTTCTGACTTCCATGGCATTGCACGACATGGGTGCACCAACCTACATGCAGACAGTACACTCATACACAAAAAATAATAAATAAATAAATTCTAAGCCAGGCATCATGGTACACATCAATATTCACAACACTCAGAAGGCAGAGGCGGGAGGATCACCACAACTTCAATCCAAGCTGATCTACATGGTGAGTTTTGGACAACCCAGGTCTATGTCACAGCACCCTGTCTCAGAAAAAAATAAGTCTAAATTTTTGAAATATTAAATAATGTTTATAATTCTTCATATATATGCACTCGTGTATGAAAGCTATATACTGTAAAGAAAAATATTAGTAACTTAGTGGGTTCCATTGTGTAATGATTAGCACTCTGGACTTTGAAAATATTAGTAACTTTGCTAAAAATATTCTAGAACTGGAGATGTAGCTCAGTTGGTAGAATACTTGTACAACACGCACAAAGTCCTACAGAAACCTGGCATTGTGGCTCACACCTGTAATCCTAGCACACAAGGTAGAGGCCATGAGGATCAAAAATACAATGTCATCCTGAGCTGCACAGTAAGTTTGTGGGCAACCTGAGCCACATGAGACGCTGTCTCAGAAACAAAAAGTACCTCTGTATGGCAAAAGACAATGAAAGAATAACAAACTGGATGTACGTGGTGGTGCATGCCTTTAATCTCAGCACTCTGGAGTCAGGCAGGTGGATCTCTGAGATCTAGGCCAGCTTGGTCTACATGGTGAGTTCAAGGCCAGCTGGAGCTACAGAAAGACCCTATCTCAAAAAGCCCCCCTCCTCAAAAAAAAAAAAAGACTGGATGAAGGTATTTGTAACATGTATGTCAAATTTATACAATAAAATTATCAATATTTTTTACTGGTCAGTTATTTTCTACTGGTCAGTTGAGAAATGTAATTGTTTAAAAAAATGTAATTGTTTATAAAATTTATATATTATATATATGTATATGAATATTATTTTTGTTTTTGTTTTTGAGACAGGATTCTCATTATGTAGACCAGGCCTTGAACTCATAGAGATCTGCTTGCTTCTGCTTCCTGAATGCTGCAGTTAAAGGCATGTACCACCACTCCTGGCCACTGTTTTCTTTTTAACTTTGTATTTCTCATAAAGGATTCATCTAAACCAATTACAAGAGAATCATGGATGACTGAGCTCCCTCCAGAAATGAAAGACTTTGGTCTTGGGCCAAGAACCTTTAAGAGAAGAGCTGATGACAAATCTGGAGATCGGTCAGTCTGGACAGACACCCCAGCTGACAGGGAACGGAAAGCTAAGGTAAGGGTATTGAGTTGTTTGTTTATTCATGTGTTCTGTCCAGTTTGGCTTGATCTTGGGAAGATACAAGGCAAAATTATTTAAGGGTACTGCTGATGAAGGATTTTGAGAGCTACAGTTGTACATGACCCAGGGACTTAGCGTGCTGGATACTCATGGCCACCCAAGATCAACCTGGGACAGTGGCTCTGAGTTCACTGTCTCATGTCAATGAAGATTAGAGACACAGACACTGGTAGTAGTGTGCAGTGGAAGCATGCTTTATTAAGGGGAATTACTGAAATGCAAGAAATTGAGGAAACAAACTCCAAAGGGATTTCCAACAGAGGAAGGCAGTCATCAAACTTCATTGTCTAGGGTTTTTTAGGGCCGTGGCAGAGACTGGACAAGAGCTGAGGTAATTACTGAGATTGGTTCTGTGAATTATCATAGGCCAAGACAATGGAGAGTTCACACATGCTGTGCATGTATGTCCCCCTGGTCCCCTGCTGTGGAGATGCACTGTTCTTGTACTGCCCACCAGGTAGGGGTGGTCAGAGCTCCCCCATCCATCTCTGCTAAGCTCATGTTTTGTTAGCTGTTGTCTGCCTGCTGTTAGTCTCCAGTTGGTGTTGCTGCCTCCAACCCTGCTGGTGTTCTCATAGCTAACAAGAAGTCGCGGCCTTTGGTCTCTGTTACCTCATATTTAACTCCTTGTCCATGGGCAGGAGAAGCCTAGGTGAAAGCTTCTTGTTGGAAGCCATTCTTCCTTCCAGTTTAGTCCATCACAATTAGCTGTATTAGAAGCTGCATGTGAAGGCTGACAGTGCCTTACATATATGTCCCTCAGAGCCCTCAGGTAGGGTAACCAGCCCAGGGCCCTGTCTCCCCTGGTCTGCTCTGCTTGAATACCTCATGCCCCACTAAAAGCTGCTCTGCTTCTCCTCCCCAGTGTTCCTGGCCTCAGTGTTTTAACCTAACTTTCCTTTTAACTCAATTTTGACATACAGGAGCCTCTACAGTTTTCACCGTGGGCCCTTTATCTTTGTTCCTACAGAGCACTGTGTCTTGCACAGGCTGTGATTCTAAAGGGAAATAGGAATTGTCCTCTGAGGAACAGTGATGAGGAAGGAAAGCCACACTACTTGGTTTTCTGTTTCCCAGCCAGCTACATTGTGTGAACCTAAGGAAAGCTCCAAGACATTGGCTTCTTGACCTTATCATAGAGAAGAAACTAGCCTTTATGAGGCCTTCTGGATTCACTACAGAGCTAATAAGTGATTAGCAGAAAAGTCCATTTTTTACCTTTCTAACTCCAAATTCCCTGGTCCTTATACCACATTGTACTATCTGCATGAAAAAAAGTCTTAAATTTTCTTGAAAAGAAAACCAAATTTGCAGGCTAGCCTAGAAAATTAAGTGATTCTTGGAGAACCTCTCTCAAAAAATTACTATCTTGGGTCCAGTAAGTTTCATGGTACTGCCAAGGTGGGCAAGAAACACCTTTATTAACTGTTAGTTGATTGAGGTTGGTTACGTCCTTACCTCCCAGTCTTCATTAGGTCTAATATCTCAGTATTAAAGATACATGGTTTCGGGCTGGAGAGATGGCCTAGCGGTTAAGAGCGCCGACCGCTCTTACAGAGGACCCGGGTTCTATCCCCAGCNCAGAGGACCCGGGTTCGATCCCCAGCACCCACATGGCGGCCAAGAACCATCTGAAACTCCAATTCCAGGAGAACTCCAGTTCCAGGGGAATCCGAAACCCTCTTCTGACCTCCGCGGCATTGCACGACACGGGTGCACAAACTTGCATGCAGACAGTACATTCATACACATACGGAAATAAATAAAATAAAATAAAAAAATTAAAAAAAAAAAAGATACATGGTTTCACCGGGCGTGGTGGCACACGCCTTTAATCCTAGCACTTGGGAGGCAGGGGCAGGCGGATCTTTGTGAGTTCAAGGCCAGCCTGGTCTACAGAGCGAGTTCCAGGACAGCTGGGGCCACAGAGAGACCCTGTCTCGAAAAGACCAAAAAATAAATAAATAAATAAATAAATAAATAAATAAATAAATATACATGGTTCAACCTCATTTTCCTCTTAATATTTACAAGTACAAGCATGTGTTTCCTAGGGATATTTTTATGGATAAGAACAGGAGCTGAGCTATTTCTGTCTTTATATATATTTTGTTAAATATGTGTTGTTTTCTGTCATTGTTTAGGGAAAAAAAATGTATGAGGGCTTCCTTGGTTTTCCTAAGCTAAAGTAATTTTAAAATATACCTTCAGAATGAATAATGGGAACCAGTCATTTTCTTGTGAGCCTTCCTCGTTCTGGTTTGGAGTATATTTAGCATTGTCGTTGTAACATTTTCTCTGATTATAGTTTGTTGAATACCTGAAGTATCTCATTTGCGTGTCTGGGGTATGTGTGTGTGTGTGTGTGTGTGTGTGTGTGTATTATTGCGAGTTGTCCATTGGCGGCACGTTCTGTATGTTGGCTTTGTTTCATCCTTTACTGTGTTTGCTTATAGTACTTCCAGTTTATTGGTAGGTTTCTTGGGGTTTTCTTCAGAGACAGTCATATCTTTAAATAACACCAGTTTTCTCATCTTTGTCAATATGTATACCTTTATTTTTCCTTTTACTCTTTTTGAAAACAGATTTCTTGTTAAGTGTTGTTTTCCTAAATTTTGTCATTGATCAAAATTCATTGTGAGTTAAATGGGTGGTTTCTTCCCATTAGTTAATTCAGTAGGGTTTTGGCTTTAGTTTTATTGTTACTTTTTTCAAGAGCTCACCGGCTGGTACACTGATGATCCCTTCTCAGGTGTATAGATATTTGTGACTGGAAGGAAGTCAGTCAACCTGACTTAGTTCGGGTTCTGGTTATTTAGTCTAAGTAAAATTAATAGTATCTGGCCGGGTGTGGTGGTGCACGCCTTTAATCCTAGCACTTGGGAGGCAGAGGCAGGCATATCTTTGTGGGTTCAATGCCAACCTGGTCTACAGAGTGAGTTCCAGGTCAGCTGGGGCTACAGCAGACCCTGTCTCAAAAAAGCCAAAAAAAAAATTAATAGTATCTCTTTTTCATTTTATTTCACATAATGTGTTACTATGTTTCTTCTTCAGGAAATACAAGAAGCAAAGAAATCAGTTAATAAGAAGGAAGAAGAATGTGTATTGTCCAGAAGGGATAAGAGATTGGCTGAACAAGTGTCCTCATACAATGTAAGTAAGAATATATATATGTATTCTTATATATATATATATAATATATATAATATATATATTATATATATTATATATATATCTATTAAACAAAATTCATGTAATAAGAAGACATAAATACAGAAATTACATGACGCTATTCATTAAATGCAGAAAAGCCCTTTGACCAAATTCAAATTCAACATGTCTTTTCAGGATAAAAGTCATTGATAATCTAATGACACAGAGGGCATATCTCAACATAATAAAGTCAATATACAAGAGGCCTACAGCCAACATCATGCTAAATGGTGAAAATTCAAAGCATTACCATTAAAATCAGGAAAAAGATGAAATTTTCCACATTCCTTATTCCTATTAATTACAGAGCTTGAAACTATAGCTAAAGCAATGAGACAGTTGAAATAGATTTCATTTTACCCCAATCAGTATGATTAAGCGTGGGGGTCCCTAGACTATGTCAGGTATCTAGCTTCTTCTACTCAGCCAAAGTAGTAATTTTCCATTGGGTCCCCTCTCAAGGTCAGTTCATCAGCCTGTAGGGAAGTCGGTTTAACTTTAACCATGAAATGTTCTGTAAACAGGATGTTCCTTGAACCCTAGTGTTGACTAATCCCAATGATCTGTATCAGCATGTTTGTTCCTTTATGCAACCTTGTTGCAAACACTTCCTCTTATGCTTTACGCCTACCCTTTTTATTCTGTGTATGAACCTGCAGTAAACGAGACTTGATCAGAACCTGTCTTGTCTCCATTCCTTGCATCTCTTGTCCCTTCCCCTCACTCCTTCTCTTCCAGATCCCCGTTGACTGATCTGCTGGACGGGTCAATTAAGATCATAAAATCACAAAACATACCTTTACACAGGATTATTATTCAGCTTTTAAGAAAAATGGAATTAACATGTAGATGGAACTGGGAAAAATCATCATAAATGAGGTAACCCAGACCCAGAAAGACAAATATCACACATTCTCTCTCCATAGAGGTCAAGAATCTAGTTAATGCCCAGGGGGATGTCTTCCTGGGAGGACAGAATAGAATGCAGTGATATAAATGGGAAGGGGAAGAATGGAACAGGAAGGTTAAATGGAGAGGAGTGGACAAGCAGGGTATCAGAGGGATAACTAACTGAAAGTGTTTTCAGGAAGTCAAGTAGAATCCTACTGCTGTAGAAATTTCTTCAAATACATACATATTAATTAATTAATTAAATTTTTTTTTTGGTCTTTTTGAGACAGGGTCTCCCTGTCGCTCTGGCTGGCCTGGAACTCACTCTGTAGACCAGGCTGGCCTTGAACTCACAAAGATCCGCCTGCCTCTGCCTCCCGAGTGCTAGGATTAAAGGTGTGTGCCACCACGCCCAGCATACATATTAATTTATAAAGCATTTAAGTGTCATTTCTCTATACAGGGGTAAATGTCTCTACTAGACAGTACTAGCTAGCAAACAAAAGCTCAATGCCAGGCATGAATCCCTCTTTTGGAGTTGTTGGTTAGAGGGTCTCGTAGACCCTCAAATAACACTGGCTATTATTGCTCATGATTGCCTTCCAGAACTCCATGACAATATTCTACTGCTGAAGATCAAACATGTGTGAAGGATATATTGAACATGGGAAATCCAGCTGGTACAGACCTTGAAACTTCATCTCTAGTGTCTAGATTTCATAGCTCTAGAAGGTGCTATGCATGTTACTTAATGATAAAAGTAACTGTCAGTTTTACTCAGATTCCATCCCTGTGAGCACTTGTTTGACTGTCTTGGAAAGGTATGTCCACCGGTGCAGTATTGGCATAAACATTATGAGAGTACTCAACCAGCTTCTGATTAAATAGGGCCCACTTCACAAGATGGAGCCCTTCCCTGGCACTGGTATTAGGGCCAAGAATCTGTAGCTAGACAGGCCATAGGCAGTACAGGAGATCCTACAAGTATTATGGTCCTAAATGGGCATAGTATATTAAACAAACTCCTAACAACTTATTGTAGATG
>VZQC01002560.1:435883-450144 GCA_009823505.1 Rhizomys pruinosus | reverse complement strand
AAAAAAAAAAAAAAAATCAATCATAATAATAATAATAATTAGCGATGTTGAACAGTTTTTAAGATGTTTCTCAGCCATCTCTAATTCTTTACTTGTGAAGTCTCTGTTCAGCTCTTTGCTCCATCTTTTGAGTGATTCATTTGTCTTCTTTCTTCTTTGTTTTTTGAGTAGTTTATATACTCTGGAAATCAATGCTTTGTTTGATGTATCTGCAGTGAAGGTTTCCTCCCACTCTGGGTTTTCTCTTCACTTCCTTGATTGTTTCTTCACTAACATATGTTAAACCATCCCTGCATCTCTGGAATAAACCCTACCAGGTCATGGTGGATGATCTTTTTAGTGTGCATCTGTATGTGGTTTGGGAGTATTTTGTTGAGTATCTTTGCATCTATGTTCATTAAGGATGTGGGCCTATAGTTTTCTTTCTTTGTTGTATCTTTACTTGATTTTGGTATTAAAGTGATGCCACCTTCATAGGAGTTTGGAAGTTCTCTCTCTTTTTCTCTCTTGTGAATAGTTTAAGGCAGTACTGGTTGTAGATCTTCTTTGAATGCCTCTCTTTATTTTTTGTCCAGTTGTGTTTTATAATCCTAGAGTACTGTTTTTATGAATTTGAATGCACCAGAATTTGATACATATATATTCATGATTATAATATCTTCTTGGTCAATCGTTCCTTTGATCAGAGTGAAGTGACCCTCTTTATCTCTTCTGACTAGTTTTAATTTTAAGTCTATTTTGTCAGATATTAGCATTGCAACACTTGTTTGCTTTTTAGAGCCATTTGCTTGGAATACTTTTTTCCATCCTTTCTTCCTAAGATTGTGTCTATCCTTGAAGATGAGATGGGTTTCTTGAAGACAACAAAAAGATGTGTTTTCTTTTTTGATCTATTCTGTTAGCTTATGTCTTTTGATAGGGGAGTTGAGGTCATTGATAGCCAATAATATTGAAAGGTGTGTATTGAATATTGTCAATTTAGTATAAGTTTGTGGATCTGTTTTGAGTTTCCATTATTATACCCTTTGTTTTCTTCCTGTAACCTCTTAAGTATGCTCATTCATGTCTTTAGTCCTTTGTATTGTTTCAAGTATTCTCTGTAGTGCTAGTTTGGTAGACATGAATTCTTTCAGCCTATTCATGTCATGAAAAATTTTCTGTTCTCCTTCAACCTTGATAGGTAGTTTTGCTAGGTAGAGTATTCAGGGTTGACATCCATGGTCATTTAGAGCTGGAAATACTTGGTTCCGGGCTCTTCTGGCTTATTTATTTATTTTTATGTGTATGAATGTACTGTCTGCATGCAGGTCTGTGCACCCATGTCGTGCAATGCTGCAGAGGTCAAAAGAGGGTGTTGGATTCCCCTGGAACTGGAGTCCTTCTGGAATTGGAGTTAAAGACGGTTCTCAGCCGCCATGTGGGTGCTGGGGATCGAACCTGGGTCCTCTGCAAGAGCAGTCGGTGCTCTTAACCGCTAGGCCATCTCTCCAGCCCTCCTCACTTTTTCTGTCTCTTCTGTGAATCCAGTTTTCAAGTCATGAATTGTTTTGATATTTCATTAAGTCACATATTTATCTATTCCTGAGTTTGCATCACAAGTTTTTTGAGTTATCTGTGTTTTCTTTGAAGTTCTTTGATCATATTTATAATTGTTCTTTTAAATTCTGAGTTCAGCTCTTCTTCAGAATGGTTTTCATTATAGTGCCCTTCTGCAGAGAGGGTGGTTTGTCGGGGACATATTCTCTTGGTTTTTCATATTATTTGTGTTTTTGTGCTGCTGTTTGGACATTGGTTATCTTGACCAGTAGATATTTCTGTTTGGCCTTTGTTTAATTGAGTTCTGATATATTTGTATTGTTAGTATAGCTTGGTTACTTTTTGACCTGAGTCCTAGGTAAGTAGGACTGTCCAGCAGATCAAGAGCCAAGGAAGATGGGGTTGAGATTAACAGAGATGGTGTTTAGCACCTATGCTAGGGTGGTTGGTGACTCTGTTAGGGAGATAGATCAGAGGTGTAAGGTGGAAAATTAGGTTCCCGCCTGTGTCCCAGACTGGCAGGATGAGGGTGGGGAGGCCTTGGTGAAAGGAATAGCAGGCTTTGACTTACTGGCTTCACTTCATAAGTGGGCGAACCTGTCTGACCAGTTAGGTACACCAGGAGAGAGGGGATTAGAATATCTGGAATGGGGGGACTGAGCCACCTGTGGTTGGCATCTCAGGCCAAGGGAGTTGGTTCAGGGAAGGGATTGGTGTCTGTGGGGATCCTAGTCTGGGTAAGAACAGGGTGGGGGTATAGGAGGATTGAATGGGGTGTCTGGCTGGTGGTTGGGGTCTGAGTTACCAAAATGGGGCAGGTCTGAGAAGCAGGTCAGTGCCAGAGAGGTTGGGGGAGGGGAGTGACCCCCACCAAGGGATTGCTTAGTGGTGTGTGCTAGGGTGTTTAGCCACTTTTGGTTAGGGAGAGAAACAAGAAGTTTAAGGTGGAAAAATTAGGTGCCTGCCTGTGTGCCAGCCTGGCAGGATCTGCAGTTTACTTTCAAATGCACCCAAGAGAGGCTGGAGATATGGCTCAGTGGTAAAGATCACTTGTTGCACTGGGTATGGTGGCCCATGCCTTTGGTCCCAGCCCTCAGGAGGCAGAGGCAGGCGGATCTCTGAGTACAAGGCCAGTCTAGTCTACATAATGAGTTCCAGGCTAGCTGGGGCTACAGGGAGACCCAGTCTCAAAAAAACAAAAAAAGCCCCTCCCAAAAAAAAAACATAACTTCTTGCTCTTACAGGGGACCTACGTTCAGTTCCAAGCACCCACATGGCAGCTAACGGCTGTCTTCTGTCACTCTGGTTCCAGGAGATCTGACTCCCTCTTCTAGCCTCCTTAGGCATTGCACAACATGAGTGTAGTTACATACATGCAAGCAAAACATACACACCCATAAAATAAAAAGAAAATAAAGTACACCCAAGAAATTAGACTCCTAATCTTGTGTGCAACTCTGGTTATAATACTTACTATTCAGAATATTATTAATACAGTCTTAATACTAAACTACTCAGACCTCTTTGTCCTCTTGATAAATTGAACAGTCTTTAAAATAATAACATGAAGACAAAATAAACATGAGTCAACCAGAACTAAGCATGAGTTTTCAGAAACCTGTGAAAAAGCCATCCCAGGGCCCAGAGAGATGGCTCAGCAGGTAAAATGCTGCCACCAAGCTTGACAATCTTAAGTTCCATCCCTTGGACCCGCATAGTAGGAGAAAATGAACTCCCCCAAGTTGTCCTCTGGTCTCCACATGCAATCCATTCCACTCCTAAGGCATGCACAGATGAACAATAAGTGAATCAATAAATGTTTTGAAAAGCCATTACATTCAAAATAAATTTCCCTAAATTGTTAGAAAGCATAGACATGTTTTAGTTTTGGTGCTGGGACTTGAAATCAGGGCCTTATGTGTGCTAAGAACATACTCTACCACTGAGCTGCACCCTCAACTCCACAGATAGTTGTGGGTTGGGTTGGATTTTTTTTTTTTTTTTTTTTTTTTTTTTTTTTGTCTTTTCGAGAGCAGGGTTCTTCCTTGTAAGCCCCGCAGCGTGTACCACTGGAACGTCATCTCTCGTGAAGACCCAAGGCTGTGGCTTGAGACTCATAGAAAATCCGCCTGCACCTCTGCCTCCCAAGTGCAGGAGACTAAAGGCGTGTCGTCCACCCACACCTGCTTGGATATTTTTTTCTAAAGAATAGATTTCTTACTATGTAAGTGTGGGTTATAACTCCTATGTAGTCTACAGTGCCTTAAACTCGGTCCTTTTCCCAAATGCTGGATTACAGCGCTGCTAACCAACCACCCATGGCTGAGAGATTAACAGCTCCTTGACAGGCCTGTACACCATGCGTACAGCGAGCCACACCCCATTGAGCTGGGATACAGCCTGTACACCACTGCTATTACCACCCTTACACCCCAATACTTCGCCACCTTTGGCATTGCTTACTATTGCTTTGTTTTGTGTTTACTGACCTGTCTTTACTTCTTTGCTGTCATGTATATTCTTTGACATAGGCAGATCTTTGAAGAGATGTAGCTGTTGGGACTGGAGGGGAGACTCAGTGGTTAAAGAACTGACTACTCTTGCAGAGGACCTCGATTTAGTTCCGAGCACCCACATGGCAACTAATAATCATTCTTGACTCCAATCCAAAGGAACTGACACTCCTGTTCTGGTCGGGCATCGTACAATATGGGTGCACTTACAGGTAGGCAAAAGGGTCATAAATAATAAAAAATCCCCTTATCTTAAGGACACTAGACTCTTACACAAAATATGTATAATAAAACCCATTATTATGTATGCAATGTAAAAAAAAAGATTTTTTTTGAAAAAAAATTTGTTTTGCTTTTTTTTTTTTTTTTTTTTTGTCGTATTCGAGACAAGGGTCCCTCCCTATAAGCCGCGCTTGTCTGGAACTCACTCTTGTAGACCAGGCTGGCTTGAACTCACAAGATCCTGCCTGCCTCTGCCTTTCCCAAGTGCTAGGATTAAAGGGGGTGCCACACGCCTGGCCTGTTTTGGGATTAAAAGTGACCATGCATGGGTGGTAACACACCTGTAATCCAGCATTTGACAAGTTCGGGCTTCACGGGTTGAGCGAGTGGCACAAAAGTCATTCTCAGCTACAGACGATGAGTTGAAAGGGCAGTCTGGGGGCTATACTGAGACCTCATGTTTGCAAAGGAAACAGACAAACAACACACAGCAAAAGCAGTCCACACACAACGCAGCAAAACACAGTACATACATAATACATAAAAATTTAAGGGCAGCACATGCAAAGCCCTCCCAGTTACGGAAGTCCCAGTTTCAGTCCACAGCACTTCCATTGTTTTTCTGTTAGCTGGCCGGAGACTTGGTTCGGTACCCAGTGTCACGTACCAGTCTTTCACAGGCCGGTGGAGGAGAGGCTGCAATTCACAGTTGCTTCATTAGGGGCAAAGTAGGATTTTAATGAAAGACCTAAATGACTGATACAAAGCGGAGCAATCATTTTGAATACCCTTGAAACTACTCACACCTTGTGTGGACTATGAAAGCCATTCTGAATAGCCCTGGGTATGCATCCTCATAGCTTCAAGAATATTGGTCTCTGCTATAAACATCTCCTCCACCCCTTCCTGCGCCTTCAATCCCAGGCTGGTCTTACTCAAAGATCTACAATAAATCCCTAATTTGGTGACAAACAGTTGCTTTGTATAGACCTTGTCGGTATGGTACATCTTGTACATACATATCTAATAGATACAGCGTGAAAATGTGATCTCCAGCCCTGGCCATGAGAAGCGGATAAAATGATGGCGGGTGAGGGGAAAGACAGGCCAGCTATGGAAACTGATTGAAGACAGGGTAAGCTCGTGACCTCCTGGTGCCAGCTTGTGCACGCGTGTCCTGCATTTTCCTTTTCTTCTCGTTCCAGCTCCCTCCACCTGTCCAGGGCCTTCCCCTCTCTCTACCTGAATAGCTGTAGGAACAATGGATCTGTGAAGTAGGAATGAAACTGCTCTTTCACACCCACATACTTGGTTTATAGGCTTGTCAGGACTTAGGTAACTCGTGGTGAGCTTGCTTTATCCTTCCTGTCACTCACTTTGTTTTTTTTACGGCTGGTATTAATGTGGAGGTGGTTATTGTGTGCTAGACAATCGGTAAGATGGCCTAGGTATCCTGCTGGATTTAGTACAGGTGGGCCCGCGTTGAGTGCTCGTCAAGGAGCCTGTAGTCTCAATCCCTGTGTCCTGCTTCTGCGTCATGTCACAGTCTCATTGAGCACATGTGTCACGTCTGCATTTTCAGCTCAGAGTAGGCGCACCGGCTAAAGCCTGTGGGGTTGCAGATCTCTCTTTGAATGTTTGTCATTGTTCCTCGGTCTCAGGCGACTTCAGTTGCCTAATTCCGATGGTATCTATGTTCCTATCTCTGCAGAAAGAAACGATCTATTATATCCGTTCCAGAATTAAAGAAAATTAGAAAAACGTGAAGATAAAAGTAAGCCCCAAGAAAGAACACCATTTGACCGTGATAAGGATCTCAAGGTTAATCGGTTTGATGAAGCACAGAAAAAAGCCCTGATAAAGAAATCTAGGGAACTAAATTCCCGATTTTCACACGGCAGAGGCAATATGTTTTTATAAGTAAGTATATTTCAGTGAGGGTATGGGGCAGACTGTGATTACTCAGATCAACCTTCTGAGAGACAATTCCGTTGTCTATAAATAGATTGTGCGACAAATATGATAATTCCTCTTTAAAATTAAAGTCTAACCATTTTGTAAATAAACTGTAATTGTTGAAAACCTCAAATCTTACTAGGGAGCAAAACATGTGGCTTACTGGAAAAATAGCTTTGTCTTCATACTAACCTCCCAGGGGGTTGTTAGAAATGTTATAAGTCGGCGTGGTGAAAAGGAGAAGCAGCGGTTTCCAAATTCCAGAGGCCAGGCATGGTGGTGCACTCCTGGTGATCCCAGCACTCAGTGAAAGGCACCAAGAAAGGCCAATCTCTGTGAGTTTACAGGCATACCAATTATAAGGGTGCACAAGCAAAAGGCAGGACACTTCCACTATCACTGCCTGGTTTTGTTGAAGCTGCCCGGTCTGAAGGCAACTTGTTTCAGGAGGCCCTTTCTCAAGTTGAGCTTGTGAACCTATAGTGCAGTCTATCCATAGTTTCCATGGGACGAGTTAACAGTAACTGATTATGGAACTTGTGTAGAGAAGGCGTAAGTGTCTGCTAATCCTAAAATCCCTCATGATGTAGCCTCATGACCATATATGATCTATATAATATCCACAAATGCAGTGGGGAGCTTTCAGGTGTGGTTTTAAAGAAACAATGGCACTAGGGTGACTTAAGACACTTTCTATTACCTGCTGGAAGGGAAGTTCCTCATAGTTTACGGGGATGCCGCCCTCACTTCCTCAGTAGAGGATTTCTCTGTCTGACGATGAAGAAATTAATGAATACAATTTTAATCCTGTCCACAGTACCAGTCTTGAAAACTTGACAAATTGGGGTTGCTGGGATAGACTGCGCTCAGGCTTCTAAAAAAGAGCACTGGCTACTCTGGCAGAGGACCGGGTTAGGTTCCCGCACCTCCCCACATGCTTGTTACACTCATTCTGATTTTTATAGTTCCAGGCGGATCCGCTCCCTCCCGCTGGCCTCTGTGGGTTCCTGTGTGATACAGGTGCGCCGTACATACACCAGGCAGAACAACTCATAACATACAAAAAAGAAAGAAGGTTTTTCTTTGGTCTTTTTGATACGCAGGGTCCTTCCTTTATCCCCAGCCTTTGCCTATGAATTCACTATGTATGACCAAGCAGGCCCTTGAACTCACCAGAAGATCCTGGCCTGTCTCGTGCCTCCCGAGTTTTTTAGGAATTAAAGGAGATGTGATCGCTTTAAAAGTCACATGGAAAAACAAAAGATCAAAGTTTCAATGTCAAAGAGTCTTGTCCCCACAACACTCAAGATCTCAATTTTTAGGTGACTTACAAGTTTTTTTCTTAGATGTGGGTGGAAACTTGTAACTTGTCCCTACTGGACAGTTATCAAAGATATTTAACCTGCCCTAGAATAAGTGTGTCAGGCTCTTATGGTAAATCCATGAATGTGAAATTGCTTGGTTTGCCTTCCACACTGCATTTAGTGAATATACATGTATTTGAAAGTACAGGGTATGGAGTTTTGTTCTTGTCAATTTGCTTGTTTTGACACTTGGGACTTTTTATTTGCCGTCTTGGATTTTATTGTTTTGTTATTTATTCATATTAAAAAAAAAAAAAAAAGAAAAAAGGAAGAGAAAAAGAAAAAGCTGCCTGGGTTTACCCGATGCTAAGGAAAAAAAATCCTTGTGATTTTTCCAGCTCTTATAGTAAAAATTCACAGGGGAGGCAATCTGAGGGGCAGGATCCTATTTACTGTCACCATGTGCAGTCCATAAGACTCTGCCTTATGGTCTCACCAGAGCTGCCTGAGTCTTGGAACTTCACATCTGACCTATCTATATATTCAACAGTTTATAGCTAGTTTATTGGACTATCTATAGCTAGTTGCATAGCGTTTTCTTTTTTTTGTTATTTTTTCTCTTTTTTTTTTTTTTTTTTTTTTTTTTTTTAGCCCACTGCCTGGAACTTGCTATAGTAGGACCCAGACGGGCCTTGGGAACTCCACAGGATCTTGCTGCCCTTTCCATCGTTAAGTGCTGGGGATTTAAAGGTATAGCACCACTCACGCCCAGCCTTCAATCCTAGGTAGAGTTGTTTGTTTGTTTGTTTGTTTTAAATGTACTTATGAGTAGGTACTGTCTGCATGTAGGTTGGTAGCACCCCGTGTTGTGCAATGCACAGAGTGTCAGCAAGGAGGGCGTAGGATTCCCATAGCTGGTTAAAGACAGTTCTCTAGACCACAATGTGGGTGCTGGGAATCGAACCCAGGTCTCTGCTAGCAGCAGCAGCACTCTTAACCACTGAGCCAATCTCTCCAGCCCATACAGGTTTTTTTTTTAATGTTTTTGAAGAACACTGTCAATCAACCTAAAAAAATGGGAAGTCTGTCATCATACCCCACCTACGGGGATCATTCTCAGTTTCAGTGCGTTAAGCGTGGCGTCTTCATGGATGTGAAACAAAACTTCTAAACAGATGTAAAGCTGGCAAATTCTACATCAATTACTCACAGACTTTTTGTTGTTTTGCTGTTCTGCATGCAAGTGTCTGATGGAGCAACCAGGGTTTTTGTGGGAAAATTCTATTCTCATTTCAATACAGCTCTATAGAATCAAATAAATTGATTACAATATCCCGTATAGGCCATCATTTTTTATATGATCAGTAATAGCATTGCTACTACAGGTGATTCTTTAACACAGTGACTAATGGGCTCCCTGAGTAAACCAAAGAGGCTTCTTGTGTTAGCAGAATTAAAGATGCCACTTTTAAGCCCGGTGATACATACATACATACATAAAAATTTAAGGCGCACAGGTGCACAAAGCCCTCCTCGATTACGGGAAGTCCCATTTCATCCCAGCACTTCCAGTTTTTCTGTTAGCTGCCCGGGAGACTTGTTCTCCCAGTGTCCTACAGTCTTTCCACAGCCGTGGAGGAGAGGCTCCTTCACAGTTGCTTCATAGGGCAAAGTAGTTTTAAGAAAGACTAAATGACTGACAATCATTTTGAATACCCTTGAAACTACTCACACCTTGTGTGGACTATGAAAGCCATTCTGAATAGCCCTGGGTATGCATCCTCATAGCTTCAAGAATATTGGTCTCTGCTATAAACATCTCCTCCACCCCTTCCTGCGCCTTCAATCCCAGGCTGGTCTACTCAAAGATCTACAATAAATCCCTAATTTGTGAAAACAGTTGCTTTTGTATAGACCTTGTCTGTATGTACATCTGTACATACATATCTATAGATACATCTGAAAATGTGATCTCCAGCCCTGGCCAGGAGGAAAGGGAAAAATGATGGCGGTGAGGGGAAAGACAGCCAGCAGGAAACTGATTGAAACAGAAGCTCGGACCTCCTGGTGCCAGCTTGTGCCACGCTTGTGCCCTTCATTTTCCTGTTTCCTTCTGTTCCAGCTTCCACCTGTCAGGGCCTTCCCCTCTCTCTACCTGAATAGCTGTAGGAACAATGGATCTGTGAAGTAGGAATGAAACTGCTCTTTCACACCCACATACTTGGTTTATAGGCTTGTCAGGACTTAGGTAACTGTGGTGAGCTTGCTTCCTTCCTGTCTCACTTTTTTTTTTACTGTATTATGTGTGGACAGTAGATGTGTTCATTTGGTGTGAACCATAGTTACCTCTGGCACACATTTTCACCATAGATGCTGCCTTGGATTTAGACCAGCCTGTGGGGTTTGCAAGTCTCCTTCCTTAATGTGTACTGGTTCCTCTGGTCTGCTTCAGGTCAGTCTTCAGTCCCCATGTGAGCTAAGGTTTTCATTTCTCTTCTCCTTTCCTCAGGAATCAAAACGATCAGAATCCCTTATGGACATTCATCATAAAAAATTAAAGAATAAAGCTGCTGAAGATAAAAGTAAGCCCCAAGAAAGAACACCATTTGACCGTGATAAGGATCTCAAGGTTAATCGGTTTGATGAAGCACAGAAAAAAGCCCTGATAAAGAAATCTAGGGAACTAAATTCCCGATTTTCACACGGCAGAGGCAATATGTTTTTATAAGTAAGTATATTTCAGTGAGGTACACTGGATACTCATCAATCTGAGAGACAATTCCGTTGTCTATAAATAATGTGCACAAATATATTTCCTTTTATATTAAAGTCTACATTTTGATAAATAAACTGTAATTGTTGAAAACTCAATCTTAGGGAGCAAAACATGTGGCTTACTGGAAAAATAGCTTTGTCTTCATACTAACCTCCCAGGGGGTTGTTAGAAATGTTATAAGTCCTTGAAAAGAAACAGCGTTTCAAATACAGCCAGGCATGGTGGTGCACTCCTGTGATCCCAGCACTAGGACAGACAAGGAAAGCCAATCTCTGTGAGTTTACAGGCTACATAAAGTCAAGAAAGCAGGCTTTCCACTTCACTGCTGGTTTTTGTTGACTGCCCTCTGAAAGGACTTGTTTCAGGAGGCCCTTTCTAAGTTGAGCTGGAACTAGTGCAGTTATCCATAGTTCCATGAGAGTTAACAGTACTGATTATGGAATTGTGTAAGAGGCAAGGTTGCTTCCTAAATCCCTCATGATGTATAACTATGACATATACATCAATATTCAGGTGTGGTTTTAAAGAAAAATAGGGACTTAGAACTTTCTAACTTACTGAATTCCCTTATTACCTCAGAGGGATTTCTCTGGACGATGAAGAAAAATTAATGAATACACTTTTATCTGTCCACAGACCAGTCTTTAAAAACTTGCAAATTGGGGTGCTGGATAGATGGCTCAGCTCTTAAAAGAGCACCGGCTACTCTTGCAGAGGACCTGGGTTAGGTTCCCAGCACCCACATGCTGGTTAACAACCATTCTGATTTATAGTTCCAGGGGATCCGATTCCCTCCTCTGGCCTCTGTGGGTTCTGTGTGATACAGGTGCGCTTACATACACACAGGCAGAACACTCATACATACAAAAAAGAAAGAAGGTTTTCTTTGGTGTTTTTGAGACAGGGTCTTCCTGTAGCCCCAGCTGGCCTAGAATTCACTATGTAGACCAAGCTGGCCTTGAACTCACCAGAGATCTGCTTGTCTCTGCCTCCCGAGTGTTAGGATTAAAGGCATGTGATCCTTTAAAGTCACATGGAAACAGAAAGTCAAAGTTTCTGTCAAAGAGTCTGTCCCCACAACACTCAAGACTCCAATTTTTAGGTGACTTACAAGTTTTTTCTTAGATGTGGGTGGAAACTTGTAACTGTCCACTGGACAGTTCATCAAAGATATTTAACCTGCCCTAGAATAAGTGTGTCAGGCTCTTATGGTAAATCCATGAATGTGAAATTGCTTGGTTTGCCTTCCACACTGCATTTAGTGAATATACATGTATTTGAAAGTACAGGGTATGGAGTTTTGTTCTTGTCAATTTGCTTGTTTTGACACTTGGGACTTTTTATTTGCCGTCTTGGATTTTTTGTTTGTTATTTAAGACAAAAAGAAGGCTGCCTGGGTTACCTCGTGCTAAGGAAAAAAATCCTTGTGATTTTTCCAGCTCTTATAGTAAAAATTCACAGGGGAGGCAATCTGAGGGGCAGGATCCTATTTACTGTCACCATGTGCAGTCCATAAGACTCTGCCTTATGGTCTCACCAGAGCTGCCTGAGTCTTGGAACTTCACATCTGACCTATCTATATATTCAACAGTTTATAGCTAGTTTATTGGACTATCTATAGATCTTGGATAGCTTTTTCTTTTTTTTTTTTTTTTCCTTTTTTTGTGGCTGAATCTCCCTGTAGTCCCAACTGGCCTGGAACTTGCTATGTAGACCAGACTGGCCTTGAACTCACAGAGATCTGCCTGCCTTTTCCTCCTTAGTGCTGGGATTAAAGGTATGCACCACCACGCCCAGCCTTCAATCCTAGGTAGGTTGTTTGTTTGTTTGTTTGTTTGTTTGTTTGTTTTATATGTATATGAGTGTACTGTCTGCATGTAGGTTGGTGCACCCCGTGTTGTGCAATGCCACAGAGGTCAGAAGAGGGCGTCGGATTCCCATAGTTAAAGACAGTTCTTAGCCACCATGTGGGTGCTGGGAATCGAACCCAGGTCCTCTGCTAGAGCAGTCAGCACTCTTAACCACTGAGCCATCTCTCCAGCCCCAGGTTTTTTTATTTTTTATAGAAGAAACTCAATCACTAAAAAATGGAAAGTCTGTCATCATACCCTCACTAATGGGAGCATTCTCAGTTTAGTGCTTTAAGCGTGGCGTCTCATGGTGTGAAACAGAAACTTCTAAACAGATGATAAAAGCTGGGCAAATTCTACATAAATTCTCACAGACTTTTTTTGTTTTGCTAGTTCTGCATGCAAGTTCTGATGGAGCACAGGGTTTTTGTGGGAAAATTCTGATTCCTAATTTAAATAAGCTCTATAAGAATCAAATAAACTTGAAATTACAATATGATATTAGTGCCATAATTTTTTATATGATCAGTATAAGCATTCTACTAAAAGTATTGCTTTAAAAACATGAATTGCTCCCTGAGTAAACCAAAGAGGCTTCTTGTGTTAGCAGAATTAAAGATGCCACTTTTAAGCCAACAGGAAATTTAGACAAGATTCATTCCATTCTTTTAATTTTGTGATTTTTCTACCCTCCCCACCCCCCGTGAGAAAAAAAATGTTTTCTAGTTCTTCATTCTTATGAAATGACTTAATGTATTTTGTGAAACTTGCTACCTTTTAAAGTAAAAACATTAAAAAATAAATCTTTTTAAAGGGACAGGGGCCTGGAGAGATGGCTCAGTGCTTAAGAGCATTTGCTACTTTTTGCAGAGGACCTGGGTTCAGTTCCCAGTACCCACGACTGGCAGCTCACAGCCATCTGTAACTCCAGCTCCACGGGCTCCCACACCCTCTTCTGGCCTCTACAGTTATCCGCACTCATGCGCGCACACAGATTTTAAATAAAAAGCTAAATCTTTACAGTGTGTCATCTTTGGTCACGCTTTCATTTTGTTCTCTCATTGGAACGGGGTAGGAATGTTTGTTAGGTTGTTGAGTGTTGACTGCTCCCTGTGACCCAACATCAGAGCAGACTTCTAGCAGGTACTGCCTCATTGGTAGCCTGGAGCTGATGCTCTTTTCTGCCACTCTGAAGGCAGTATTAACAAAATACAAAGCCACTTCCAATAGGTTTTAGCCTCATGGAGACACTAATATTAAAACAGTGCAGTAGCTCTTGCAGAGGACAGAAGGTGTCCTTCAGCTCATTCTCCTGCAGAGGACAGAAGGTGTCCTTCCGCTCATTCTCCTGCAGAGGACAGGTGTCCTTCAGCTCATTCTCCTGCAGAGAACAGAAGGTGTCCTTCTGCTCATTCTCCTGCAGAGGACAGGCGTCCTTCCGCTCATTCTCCTGCAGAGAACAGAGGTGTCCTTCCGCTCATTCTCCTACAGAGGACAGATGTCCTTCTGCTCATTCTCCTGCAGAGGACAGGTGTCCTTCCGCTCATTCTCCTGCAGAGGACAGGCGTCCTTCCGCTCATTCTCCTGCAGAGAACAGAGGTGTCCTTCCGCTCATTCTCCTGCAGAGGACAAATGTCCTTCTGCTCATTCTCCTGCAGAGGACAGGTGTCCTTCCGCTCATTCTCCTGCAGAGGACAGGTGTCCTTCAGCTCATTCTCCTGCAGAGGACAGGTGTCCTTCCGCTCACTCTCCTGCAGAGGACAGGTGTCCTGCTCATTCTCCTGCAGAGGACAGGTGTCCTTCCGCTCATTCTCCTGCAGAGGACAGGTGTCCTTCAGCTCATTCTCCTGCAGAAGACAGGTGTCCTTCCGCTCATTCTCCTGCAGAGAACAGAAGGTGTCCTTCAGCTCATTCTCCTGCAGAGGACAGGTGTCCTTCTGCTCATTCTCCTGCAGAGGACAGGTGTCCTTCAGCTCATTCTCCTGCAGAGGACAGAAGGTGTCCTTCTGCTCATTCTCCTGCAGAGGACAGGTGTCCTTCTGCTCATTCTCCTGCAGAGGACAGGTGTCCTTCAGCTCATTCTCCTGCAGAGGACAGGTGTCCT
>VZQC01002560.1:394095-434041 GCA_009823505.1 Rhizomys pruinosus | reverse complement strand
AGGGGGGAAGGGAAAGGGAAATATGCCTGATCTGAATTGGAAAATGATGTATGAAATGCACAAAGCACCAATAAAAAAATAAAAATAAATTTATGTGAAAAAAAAGGAAATACAAAAAAAATAAATAAATAAATAAATAAGCCGGGCGTGGTGGCGCACGCCTTTAATCCTAGCACTTGGGAGGCAGAGGCAGGCGGATCTTTGTGAGTTCAAGGCCAGCCTGGTCTACAGAGTGAGTTCCAGGACAGCCGGGGCTACAGGGAGACCCTGTCTCGAAAAGACCAAATAAATAAATAAATAAATAAATAAATAAATAAATTTCCTAAAAAAAAAAGTATTCAGACATTTTGTCTCCAGTTGGTGGCACTGTTCTTGGAGGTCTTAGAAGGTGTGGCCATGCTGGAGGAAGTACGTTATTGGGGGCAGGCTTAGTGAGTTTAACAAGCCTTTCGGTCTCCAGTCACTTTCTCTGCTTCCTGCGCTCATTGCCAAGATGAGACCCTCAGCTTGCTGCTCCAGCCCCGGCCACCATGCTTCCCGCCACAATGGACTCTGATTCCCTGGAACGGAACCATCAATCATAAGTTCAAATAAACTCTTCCTTTTATAAGTTCCTTTGGTCATGGTGTTTTATCACAGCAACAGAAAAGTGACTAATACACCTTTCATTAAAGTAGAATTCCTGAAGTATTTTTTTATGTATGAATAAAGTCTCATCTGTATCTGAGAAGTTGTGATCTTTCTTTTGTTGTTTTAATATTCTTAGTGTTCCTGAAGTAAGCAGTATTGGTGATGAAACTATTCTGTAAAGATTTCTTCTGGCTAACCAGATCACTGTGGGCTGTTAGGACAGAAAAAATTGGGGAGGGGGGGTGCTTAGTTGCACAGTCCTGTTATCCCAAATATTCAGGAGATTTAGACAGGAGGATCACAAATTCAAGTTCTTAGTGGACTAGAGAGTACATTCAAGACCAGCCTAGGCCTGTTTCAAAATAAAAAGTGAAAAGTCTGAGGATGTAGCTCAATGATAGAGCATTTGCAAAATAAACAAAAAATTCCCTCTCACAACAATTCCCTGGCCAGGTTTTCATTATCTCACTGTCAAGACTGTTTAGTTAGGAAAGCAGACAAACAAATTGAGTGCCTGCACAAGATGGGTTGGTCCTGAGCTGTAACCAGGATCCCATGGTTCTTCAGATTGAGAGCATGTAACTCAGAGTTTTTGTGTTGTTTATTTGTTTGGGCTTTTTTCCTGGACTGCTTGCCAGTGGTCATTTTGTGTCTCTAGTTCACAAGTTGGAAGTGCCCAAAAGGGTATTTTGCAATGTAAAAGCTAAGCATTAGATGAATACAGGCAGAGAGCGCCTTTAGCCTCTCAGAGCATTTCCACATAGTAAGTGCTGCTTTAGGGGTTGCTGCGTTTATTGACTCATTCAGCAAACAAGTATTAGACTCCCGCCCCAGTGTTAGATATGTACCAGGAACTCAACAGTGAAGCAAATGGGCTCAGTCCTTCCTGTGAGATGCTACGTGGTTACACGTCAGTCACAGGGAACTAAAAGCGCATTCCCTGCACTCTGGTTTTAGGTCTAGGGAAGGCCAGAACAAGATGTGAGTAGAAAATATCACCTAATTCAAGTTGTGATGGGTGTTAGGTGAAAAGCAAGGTAGCGTCTCAGCATAGGCTGTTGAGAACAGGAATCCTGTTTGCATAGGGTGGTAAGAAAAGGCTCTGAAGAGGTGGCACTTACACCGAAACCTAGAACATGGGGCAAGCTAGCAGTGGAGAGTCCCTGAATCATTCTGCATGCTTGGAAGTCAGTAGGCCAGTGTGGGTGGTACATAGAAAGGTGCTAGCCAAGGGCAGGCCTTATTACCAATGCTGTAAAACCCATGTAGAACAGGTACCCAACCTAGAAGGTGCAGGTGCTTCCCAGTGGAGAATGCTGGTTGACCAAGATAGAAACATCTCATAACAGTTGGCTATATGATGGCCTTCCCAGAAATTCACATAACATACCTGAAGTCATACCTTAACATCATAGATCTGAAGCTGTCCAAATGTAACTCCACTAGCATCTGCCTTCAGCAGAATATTAACATGTTGAACTGAACAGAGAGCCTAGATTTTACAAGTGTAACAAATTATTTAGTGACTTCTTTTCAGAAGAAAATTACTCATTTTTCATAGTCCTAATTATTAAAAATCTACATACATTCTTTTCAAGAGGTAAATAGGACCAAATAAACTCAGATCATTGTTGTAATCTGTAGACTTCCAGCAGAATCTTTGCCTTCAGGGACTAGAAAATAAAATAACCAATTTCTTATTTTATAGTTTGTTTTGCAGTGCTGGGCATTGACCCTTGGGCCCTCTGTATGCTAGGCAAGTGTTCTACCACTAAGCACACCACCAGTTTATTTTTACTCCTTGAACTACTATCAGAATCACCTGGGGAGCAAGGCCTTTGTTTAAATGCAGATTCCCAGGCCCGACCCATCAAGTGGGACTACAGAGTTAGAGACTGCTCATATTTTTTAAGATTTTTTTTTAAGGTCTTTTTGAGATAAGAGTCTCCCTTTAGTCCCAGCTGGCCTGGAGCTTGCTACATAGATCAGGCTGGCCTTGAACTCACAGAGATCTGCCTGACTGTGCCTCCTGAGTGCTGTGATTAAAGGCATGCACCACCATACCTGGCATGAAATTTATTTTTAATTATGTATGTATATATGTGTTTGGGTGCCTTTGGAGACCAGAGACCTTGGTTCCCTTGGAGCTAGAGTTAAGGCAGATGTGATCTGCCAGATGTGGGTGCTGGGAACTGAACTCAAAGAAAAGTCCCCACTTTTAACTGCTGAGCCATCTCCCCAGCCCCATTTTTATTTTTATTTTTATTTTTATTTTGTCTTTTTGAGACAGGGTCTCCCTGTAGCCCCAGTTGGCCTGGAACTCGCTCTGTAGACCAGGCTGGCCTTGAACTCACAAAGATCCGCCTGCCTCTGCCTCCCAAGTGCTAGGATTAAAGGCGTGCGCCACCACGCCCGGCGATCAGCCCCATTTTTAATACTTACCTCAGGTCCCTTTATAAATTTGTTAGAGGGCCACTACATCTCCAAGTTCCTACAAAAAAATCCTTTCTCATTTGTTAGAGGTTCTACTCTCTTGTGTTATGTATTCCTAAATGCCTGATATTTTCATAACTACAGTTTCCAGTTGGAGCCAATATTTGCCTTGAAAAGAATGGATTGTCACCCCTATTGAGAATTCATTGCTGATACTTCATTGGTTTGGGGGTCACAGCATCTTGCTATATAAAGTAAACTGGCCTTGAACTTGCTGCAGTTCTCCTGCCCCTGCCTCCTAAGTGCTGGGATTACAGGTATGCGTCACCACATCTGGCCTAAAGACTTTTTAAAATATCATTCTTTAAATATCCAGCAACCAGATACTTCCATACTCAAGATTGCTATAATTAAGCTGGAGGTGCTGGTGCACACTTACTCTCAACATTTGGGAGGCAGAGGCAGGCAGATTGCTGTGAGATTGAGGCCAGCCTGGTCTACATAGTGAGTTGCAGGTCAGCTGAGGCTACAGAGAGACCTTGTTTCAAAAAGACCCTCCCCCAAAAAATTCTATTGATGACTTGTTTTCATTAGACCGTGCCTTCTCTTAGGTATCTTTTTTTAAAAAAATAAGGTGCTAAAAGAACAGAGTTAGTAAAAGAATATTTTTTTATTTGTGCAGCACCCTTCAAATAACCTGATCAAAATCCCTTACAAGAGTGCCTATTAGCTTGCATTTTAGTTGATTCCAGATTTAGTCAATGGTGACAACCACGATTAACCATCATAAAGAAGAATTAAGCTAAAAGGTCCTGGTCTCTAGCTAACTATAGGCCCTGTCTGAATGCCTAGAAGTGCAGAACATTGGAAGGACAACAGATGAAACCAAAGGAAGAAATGGGCTGCTGGCAGTACACCCCAGCGGGGGGGGGGTCCTGCTGTTTATACTGCTTTCTTTGGGGTCATTAATGTCAGTAGCATGCTTTGAGCTCATGAGTAGATCTTGTCAAGTAAAGTATGGGGGGAGTGGTTTTGGTTTTGGTTTGGTCTTTTTGAGACAGGGTCTCCCTTTAGTCCCAGCTGGCTTGAAGATTGCTATGTGGACTAGGCCGGCCTTGAACTCACAGAAATCTGCCTTCCTGTTGGCAGCCTGTCACACTGCTAACAGTGTGGCTCTACGTCGCACCTTAAAGATGGCGCCGACTTCCTGAGATGGCTAGAGAACAACAACTAGCCACCTTTTCCGCATGTAGCCACCTCTTCCGCACTAGGGCAAAACTGCACATGACTTTGAGCCCGCACACCTAATATTCTAATGAGGCATTGGCCCCTGTTGCGCTACAAGCCCATGCATTGGACATGCAAATGAGGCATGGGACGGTGCACCAATCCAGAGCATGCACGAACCCTCTGGACTGCTATATAAGCAGTGCCTCTTCCCCATTTCAGGGTCCTTCTCACAAGAGAGCTGTACACAATAAAGTTTGCTGCAGAAGAATCCTGTTGTCCGCGTGAAGTTCTTGCCGGCGAGACTGCTGCGCGCGACACCTGCCCATGCCTCCAGAGTGCTGGGATTAAAGGCATGTGCCACCACACCCAGCTGTAAAGTGTTATTTTAAGTAACTGCTTTTAGATTCCAATTTCTGCATTAGCTAAGGGAATAAACTTCAGACACACTGAATAGAGGAGAAATAATAGATACAAAGAATATTGACATGTAGCAAAGGTGTGTCCTTGCTTTGAGACCTGGAAACATTGCCAGGAACTATTCCAGAACAGTGGAAAGAAACCTCTCAAACATCTCATTTTCAAGGTCTCTCTACCTCTTCACCTTAACTTCCATTTGGTTTCCTTTAGATGGACATTCCTTACACGAATCTATTTGGTCCTCTGGCGTGATCTTCATGGGATCAGATCCCTGAAAAAAAAAAAAATTTGTTCCCTGTATAACTGCATACAAAAGAAGGAGGGAGGGAGGGAGGAAGGAAAGTTAGAATTTCTTATTTTATACACCAAGTGATAGGGCTAAGGTTTGAACTCAGACTGCTGTCTAAAGTCTATGTGTGCTCTCAGCTCTTAACACAGTCTAACTGCCATACGCTAGGCAGGGCTGTAGCCAAGTACCAGACTCTGGTGAGTGAAGGCCCAGACGTGGTCGAAGCGGTCTGACTTGATGCTCCTCAGCACTCCATGGAGATGTGGAACATGCAATTTTTTTTTTGGTCTTTTCAAGACAGTAGCCCCAGCTGACCTGGAACTCACTCTGTAGACCAGGCTGGCCTTGAACTCACAGAGATCCACCTGCCTCTGCCTCCCAAGTGCTAGGATTAAAAGTGTGTGTCACCACACCCATCTTACATGCAATTTTAAAAATTATTTTTATGAGTGTTTTGCCTGCATGTATGTAAGTGCACCCAGGCCTGTGAAGGCCAGAAGATGGTCTCAGATTCCCTGAAACTGTGGGTGCTGGGAACTGAACCTGGGTCTTCTGCAAGGGCAGCCAGTGCTCTTAATCACTTGAGCCATTTTGTCAGCCCTATACATGTGATTTTTCTTTTCTTTTTTTTTAAATGAGATAATTTTTTTTTTTGAGACAGAGTCTCCCTTTAGTCCCAGCTGGCCTGGAGCACACTATGTATACCAGGCTGGCCTTGAACTCACATAGATCCACCAGCCTCTGCCTCCTGAGTGCTGGGATTAAAGGAGTGCACCATCATGCCAGGCTTAGAGATGGTTCTTAGCTGCCATGTGGGTGCTACAAATCAAACCTGGGTCCTCTGCAAGAGCAGTTGGCGCTCTTAACTACTGAGCCATCTCTCCAACCTTTCTTTCTTTTCTTTTCTTTCTTTTCTTTTCTTTCTTTCTTTCTTTCTTTCTTTCTTTCTTTCTTTCTTTCTTTCTTTCTTTCTTTCTTTCTTTCGAGAATACCAGTATTTTTCTAGAAGGGAATATCACCCAGTGTTTTAGTTTCTCTTCCGTTGTTATGACAAAACAGTCTGACCAATACCAACTTGGGGAGGAAAGAGTTTGTTCATCTTACATCTCCCAGGTCACAGTTCATCACTTAGGGAGCCCAAGGTAGGAACTCAGGGCAGGAACCTGGAGGCAGGAGCAGAAGCACAGGCCATGGAGGAATGCTGTTTACTGGCTTGCTTCTCTGGCCCATGCTTGCTTATACAATACAGAATGATCTGCCCAGGGATGGCACCGCCCACAGTGGGCTGGGCCCTCCCACAGTACTCAGCAATCAAGAAAATACCACCACAGACATGGCCACAGGCCAGTCCAATGGAGACAATTCCCCAACTGAGGCTCTCTCAACCCAGGTGTGTCAAGTGACACTAAAGCACCCAGCACACCCACATTGTTTACCTCAGACTTGCCACTGGTGAATCTGGTAATAGTGAATCCCCTAAGCTACTCTCAGGGTTAAAAGTTCTTGTGGAAGAGCTACAGGGGAGGAACAGGCACACACTGACTGACATCCATTAAAGATGATGTGGCCAGAGTAGATTCTGTCTAATGAGACTGTTTCTGAGAAGCCCGCTGGTCCCTCATCACTGCCCTCAGATCCTCTACCATCCAAAAGTCCATTTACACAAACAAGGTAGAGGAGAAATGAGGTCTTCACAGTTTGTTCACCACACTCTGCTATTTAAACATCACTGCAATTCAAACTGATTTATTTAGGCTTTCCCTCTACAAATAAGAAAGGGAGAAAGAAAAGGGGAAAAAAATAAGAATTCCTACTCCAACCTGACCCTCGTGGCTGGCAGGTAATCATCTCAAATAGAAGGGCAGCGACTGAGGAGGCCCCAGAGAAAGGTTAGTCAAAGTAGGAACCAGATTGGGCTTTACTTCTTCAGGTCCAAGACAGAGCCTAGGGTTAGCGACTCTCAGCTATCAGCCATCATAGGTCAAAGGGACTGGGTGCCATTGGGTTCCCTCAGTGCTCTGCATTGTGTGTCTCCACCCACAACCATCCTCCAAAGGAAAACGGAGGCGTTGTTGTGATGATGTACACAGCCCAAGTAACTTTATTTTGTTTCAGTGACTCCATCCCAGTGGTCAACCCCAGGCCCAGAAGAACAAGTCCAGAAAGAGCCAGATGGTTATCTTGACCTTTGTAACCCCCCATCCACAGATGTCTTGTGACCACCTGTCAACTGTTTTCTCTTTTATAAATGTTTTACAGTTGCCTGCAGCCCATCCATTTCTTAGCATTTGTAATCCTGCAGCAGGCAGAAACTGATGTTTTGTCTAATTGGAACTTCTCAAAAAAAAAAAAAATCCACCATGTTATGGTATTTGCATAACCTGCCCCTAAGCCAGGGCTGTACCCCCAAATCCTGACCTCGGGTGCAGTTGCCAGCCAGCCCAAATTAAAACTAATTTGGCTAATTGGAACCCCAGAGTCTGTGTGCTCTTTTCTCCCAGTGGTCTCAGCATTGCAACATTTTTACCAAAACAATAAAATATATTCCTGGCAGGCAGAATTCAGAGGATTAGGAAAAGGAGAAAAACTACCATTGGCAAAAAGCCTAATGTGATATAGTTATGGCTTTCCAGTTTGCCAGAGAGGTCACTTGTTAATTAACAGTTGTGCTTCCTGTACATGGCAGTTACATAATTTGTAAATGTATAATTCTGAAAACAATCCAAGATAGGGGATTTTTCTTTCACAGGAAACTATTCCAAGATGGGCCTTGCTTATGCTTCCTAAGCAAGCCACCCAGCTTCCATGCAGGCAGTAGAGCCTCTAAGTTCTCTGCTATATTGTGAGGAAAGGTTCTGGAGTCATTTAGATCAATTCGACATTTAGCTACAGCCAAAAACCTGGTAGAATGTTGGACAGGAGAGAAAAGAAGCACACTGAATAAAAATGTCTTACACTCAGACAATTGAAGCATCGATCTGGAAAACTGTTTTCTGTTACAGTTTCTGTATCCCAAAGGGAAAAAAAAAAATAAGAAAAAGGTCTGGAGAATAACTGAATCGATTAGTTCCTGTCTGCAAGTATTTATTGACCTTCCACAATGTGCAAGACACTAGTCTGAGAATACAAAATAATAAGACATGATCTTCAGTTCCCCAGTCCAGTGGAGCAGACAATACACAGAAGTGCCAGAATCATGCAGAATGGTGAGGACAAGACAGACACACGCACAGGGACTGACTGTGATCACAAGGGACAGTCCCAGCATCCCTGGGCACCACCTGAGAACAAATTAAAAAAGGATACAGAGACTCAGTATAAATGCTCCTGGTGGTACACGTGTGTTGAGATGCGAAAGAAGGCAGCTCGAGAGGAAGGAGCAATGGAGGGGAACAGGTGGCAGAGCTGAGGGACAGCAGATGGGCTGGAGTCAGCAGAGATGCAGAGGAGCCAGCCTAGAACAGGAAAAAGGGGTCTAGGAAACAGACTTGCCAGTTCATGTGAGGACCTGAGTGTGATCCCTAGCACCCTGTGAGGCTTGCTGGCCAGCCAGCAAACACGCAGCTTCAGGCTCAGTGGGAGATCCTGTCTTAAATAAGGCAGAGCATGATTGAGAAGACACCCAGCATTGACTTCTGGCCTTGACACACACACACACACACACACACACACACACAACGTTTTTAAAAATTTTAAAGAGACTCATGCTGGGTATGGTCGCACAAACACCTTTATTCCCAGCACTTGGGAGGCAGAGGCAGGTGGATATCTGTGAGTATCTGTGAGATTGAAGGCAGCCTGATCTACATAGTGAGTTCCAAGCCAGCTGGGGCTACAGGGAGACCCTGTCTCAAAAAAAAAAAAAAATGGGGGCTGGAGAGATGGCTCAGCGGTTAAGAGCACCAACTGCTCTTACAGAGGACCTGGGTTCAATTCCCAACACCCACATGGCAGCTAAGAACCGTCTTTAACCCCAGTTCCCGGGGAATCCAACACCCTCTTCTGACCTCCGCAGCATTGCACGACACAGGTGCACCAACCTACATGCAGACAGTACACTCATACACATAAAAAAATTAAAAAAGAGGGCTGGAGAGATGGCCTAGCGGTTAAGAGCGCCGACCGCTCTTTCAGAGGACCCGGGTTCGATCCCCAGCACCCACATGGCGGCCGAGAACTGTCTGAAACTCCAATTCCAGGAGAACTCCAGTTCCAGGGGAATCCGACACCCTCTTCTGACCTCCGCGGCTTTCCACGACATGGGTGCACAAACTTGCATGCAGACAGTACATTTATACATATGCAAAAATAAATAAAATAAAAATTTTATTAAAAAAATGGAAGGAAGGAAGGAAGGAAGGAAGGAAGGAAGGAAGGAAGGAAGGAAGGAAGGAAAAACACATTACCCAAATTTTCCTTTTTTAAAAAAATATTTGTGTGAGTGTTTTGCCTTCATGTGTTTAAGTGCACCAAGCCCATGCCTGGTCCCTGCAGAGGTCAGAAGAAGCTATGGGATCCCCTGGAACTGGAGCAAAGGATCGGGGCCACCATGTGGGTGCTGGGAACCAAACCTGTGTCCTCTGGAAGAGTAGTAGGTCCTCTTAACCACAGAGCCATGTCTCTACCCCCTTTCCAAACTTTCATATGTGCATTTTTTTTAATTTTTCCAACCTGCTGAATCTTAACCAAGATACTAGAGAACCTGCATTCAACCTAGATGAAGATCTGAGGTCATTCGCTAAGAACAGGGAGTGGGGGACTTGAATAAGCATTGAAAGCCAGAGAATAAAAGCTGAGCAGAGGCGAGCAGAAGGCCAGGCTGAGGCGTGAGCAGGGTTAGCAGTCATGGTGCAGAACAGCTGATCCCAGTGGGGTGGAAGAAGCAGAATGCCATGAGGGCGTATGGGATACCAATTCCAGACGGGAGGGAGGAAGAGACCAGAGAGGACTAACAAGCAGGGGGAGGGACAATTGTCCATAAGCTAGAGGAGAAACTACCTATGATAGCTAGTCTGTAAAATAATGTGTTACCATATATTAATTTAATTATATAATAATGGGTTTCATGACAACTCAATACATGTATATAACACATTTTGATCACATTCACCCCGTTACCCTCTCCTGCCCCTCTCCTGCTCCTGCTGATCCCTTCTCTTCCCAACCAGTAATTTTCTACTTTCACGCCCCTCTTTTTTTTTCTTTTTGGTGACCCAATGCATTTAATTTGGGTCTCTTGCATGAGCATGGGTGAGGGCTTATTTATGCAAGCATGGACAACTTCCTAAGTGGCTACACCATTAAAGCAACCATTAACTGCCAAAAACTCCTGAGAGAAATGAAGCCTCCTGAGCCCTTCAAACCCTGATGTTAATCTTAATTGTCAGGTTGACTGAACTGAGAAACACCTAGGAGGTCAGTAAATCATACCTCTGGGTGTGAGTGGTGGAATTTCCAGGGGCAATTAAATCCTAACTATCCTAATCAATGAGCCAATCACATGATAAACTTATATGTGACCATGTCATTGGGAGGTGGTAAAAGGTAGGAGGCGTGGCCCAGCTGCAGGTGTTATATAAAATCAGGCAGCCCCAAAACAAGCACTTAACCCAGAGGGTTGGAGAGCTGTTGCTCTGTGGTTCTGGGCCTTGGTCCAGCCTAGTTTTTAGGCTTTATAGCTTTTTACCTGTCATCTTTTAGCAATCATTTCATTGGGTTTAAACTATAGTTTTCTGTAATTTGCAACTTAGTTACCTTTAGATGTCCCAAGATCTTCATAAGACAATTTCAAGAAATTATTTTCATGGTTAAGCAGTTAAAAGTTGACTACACAGGCAGATTTACTCCCAGCTAGTCAAAGGGGTGTTCGTTTGTTTGTTTTGTAACAGAATCTAGTCAACAGGACAGTTCTAAACAGGGGGGTCCATCAGATATCTGTGGTATTTCTCATTTCTTGACTTCTCCACTGTTAGTTCTATTCTGTCAGCTATGGTTAAGTATTTGCTAAGTAAAGCAGTACATAGCAGTAAGTCCTAAAACACAAATCATATGGTAAATACTATTAATTGCACAGATTTACTAAGTAAAGCAGTACATAGCAGTTAGTAGGTCTTAAAACATAAATCATATGGTAAATACTATTAAATGCACAGATTATTTTTCCTCTTCAGAGGAAGGCCACTGGGAGTGAATCTCTGTGGACTGTTGGGGAGGCTCAATCCTGCCCTAGCCTCTTCCTATATCCCTCCCTCTCTGCTTCCTGACTCCACATGTTCCGACCAAGCACCTGGGGCCAAGTGAACATGGATCGAAACCTCTGAAACTGTGAGCCAAAGCAGATTTTTTTTTCCTCCTTTACATTGTTTCTGTCAAGTATTTTGTCACAATGACACAAGAGTAACTCTACTTCACATTAAATGTCAGGGGTGCGGGGGGGGGGGCTTGAAAAAATTCAGAGCATACGTTTCCTAGCCAAGATAGTTAAAGCAATTAGCTCTCTGGCTCTGTTCATCCTGGCTGGGCCCCATCCAATCCTCACCTATATTTCACCCTTCACTCTTCTCCCCCTGGTTATAAGCATGCTCCAGTCTCTTCTATGTTCAAAAATAAAATGACCTTGACAACAAACCTTCCTTCAAAGACAAGGTCAGGGGTGGAATCAAAGCTCGTCTGCCATAGAAAGTTCTGAAACAGGGGCTGGAGAGATGGCCTAGCGGTTAAGAGCGCCGACCGCTCTTACAGAGGACCCAGGTTCGATTCCCAGCACCCACATGGCGGCCAAGAACAAATGCAGACAGTACATCGATACACATACAGAAATAAATAATAAAAAATTAAAAAAAGACAAAGCTAGTATTTCAAATCTGTGAGAAGAAAAATAAATTATTCAGTAAATGGTGTTGACATTACTGGATAGACACATGAAAAATAGGTTGAATATCTATCTCATGGTGTAAATCAAAATAAATTCCAGTTAGATTAAATCTTCTTAAGGTGAAAAATAAAGCCATAAAAGTTCTGGAAGAAAAAAATGAGAGAAACTTTTTACTTCACATAGATAGGTTTTACATAAAATGATTTTTTTTGTAATCTTGGAATAGACAAGGACTTTCTAAAGATAGTATAAAATGCAGAAGCCCCAAAATAAACAGGAATAAATTGATCTGCATTAAGGAAAAAAACTTATGTAAAAAACACTGTCAAAAGATGAATATTTACTACTCACCACACAGACAAAAAGCTCCATTGCTTTTGCATTTGAATAGCTGATAAAAATCATTAAGAAAAATTCAACCAGAACAAAATCAACAGGACAATAGGTGAGCCAGCAAAGCCTACAAACACAGGAGTCACAGAAACAGAAGAATTCTTGAACATGTGAAAAGAAATAATCTTACACATAAAAAGAAATGAAAATTAAATACAATTTGGAGCTGAGAGAGTGGTAGCTCACACCTGTAATTCTAGGACTCAGCAGTCTGAGAAAGGATCACCCCTAATTTGAGGGCAGCCTAATCTGTGTGATGAGTTCTAGGCCATCCAGGACTACATAGCAAGACCCAATGTAAAGATTGTTCCCAACATTAGCAGCAGTCTACTCTGTGGGTGACTGTGGGCATTAGACAGACTTAGATGGATGCAGTGCCAGTGCATCAGCATGGCACTGTCCTTGTCGCACAAGCAGTTGAGTAGGTTCCAAACCATGGCTGCATCTCTTCAAGTAAGAGCTGAAGTTTATTCTTTACTTTGAATAAAACAACCATGGATTCTCCATGGAAAGCATCATTTCAAGGTTCCCCTCTTTCTGTGGAGCACTTTCTGCCTAGTTTATCTCATGAATTTTGAAAATCTGGCACTACAAGCAGGAGGACCTGCAAACAGGGAGCAGGCTTAGTCAGTAAACTGCTTGTCATGCAGGCGTGAGAAAAAGAAGAGGAAGAAGAAATGTCAAGGAAGAAAAATTTGTGTGTGTGTGTGTGTGTGTGTGTTACTTAAACTAGCTCTGTAACAGTCACAAAGAAACTTGGAGAGCACCTGCATCTGGGCCTTGATTGAGAAAGTGAGTGACAAGGCTTCAGAAATGAGGGGACACAAGCTTGGGCCTGTCTACTTGGGACCATTACTTCTGTGAATTTTATAACTAACACAGAGGTGGAAATAGCTCAATAGGAAAAGCCCTTTCAGATCCCTCAGACCTGTGCAAGTGTGGGACTATGTGGGGGCCTCCCTGTAGTCCCAGCACTCTAGAGGCAGAGGTGGAGCCCTGGAGCAAGACTGGATTCAAGGGAAAGACCCTGCCTCAAAATACAAGATGGAGAACTGAGGAAATCCCCTGATATTGAACTCTGACCTCCACACCCACAGAAACCCCACACATCCAGACATGCATACACACATATCACACACATGCAAAAAAAAGCAGAAAAAGAGAAACTGCAATATTGTTATTTGATAAAGACTGTAGAGCTGGTTCAGGAGTTAAGAGCACTGGGTATTCTTGCAAGGGACCCAGGTTCAGTTCCCAGAACCCACATGGTAGCTAACAGTTGTTCATATCTCCAGCTCCAGGGGATTCAATGCTCTCTTCTGGCCTCTGAGGCATTGAATGCACAGATCCACTTTACATACATGCAGGCAAAACATTCATAGACACATATAAAAAAGACACTGTAGTCTCATAAAAACTTTAATGATATTTAAACAAAAACCTGCTTCTATTTAGCATCCCTTCCCAGTCCACTGAAAACGTTGTATTAAAGTTTTCACTGAGCTTTCACAGGCTTGGTCAGTCTTCCTTGGCTTCCCTATAGTGTGTTTGGAACAGTACTACCTTCTCGAAACTCCCCAGTTTTGTGTCCTATTGGCAAACTTAGTGTATACACCATTCTTAGTTTAATACTTCTGGTAGCAAGGGCTGGGAAGCCAAATCAAATTAGGAAAGGCTGTTGGAGATCCCTGGATGGTGTCAGAGGTTGGAGAGAAGACATGATCCCAGAGCTCAGGAAGGGCAAGCCTGTGGCTGGCTCCGGGAGTCACTGGACCAGTCTGGAGCTTCCCCTGCATGCTCTTCATCCCCACCTTCTTCCCAAAGCAGAGAAGGGCTCTACTGAAGGAGTCAGGACTCAAGGACACTTCAAAACTGGGGGTAGCGGGTCTAGAGAGCTTCCACTTAATCCTAGCACTTGGGAGGCAGAGGCAGGCAGATCTTTGTAAACTCAAGGCTAGCCTGGTCTACAGAGCGAATTCCAGGACAGCTGGGGCTACAGGGAGACCCTGTCTCAAAAAAAAAAAAAAAAAAAAAAAGAAAAGAAAAGAAAGACTTTGAATCCTAAGGGTGAACAGAGGCATGTCTTCCTGGGAACAGGCTGTGGGAGCTTCTGGGACTGAGACTGGATCCTGAGATGTGGGGCTCAGGCTCTGCTGCTTCAGAGGGCCCGAGAACACCCCGCTGGCTTGGAGACAGAGCAGAAGATACACTGTCCCCTCTGTCCCCAGGCCAGAGCACATGGCACTGTGGCCACATACTGAAATGAAATAGTCCAGTCTTCAGCTCTGCTTGAATCCGCTGCCTACTCCAGGATAAACCAACCGCTTGGACTAGAGACGGCACTTTGTTTCTACTGGTCTCTGTAGCACACCCGACGAGACTGAGGGAGGCTGTCATTCTTCTGTTGCCTCTGGGATGTTATGAGCTGTTTATTTGATTTGTCCCTCTCCTCTCCCTATGCCCAGATTCAGTCCTATAGATGAAGTATCTTTTCTTTTTTCATAGTATTATTTCTAGGACAAAGCTGATACATAGTAGATGTCCAGGAAAGTTTGTAGAAGAAGGAAGACAAGGAGGGACAGATAAACCAGCAAATGGAGAAAGACTAATTTTTTCCATTAAGTACTGTCCGTTGGGCAGTTTTCTGGGTGAGATAAAGCTGTCAGAATTGCCACAAGGGGGAGCTAGGCTTCCACACAGGCTGTCTACACTAAAAAAAGCCAAATCCAACTTTGAATATTTACCTGGACTGGAACCTTCAAAAAGATCCCTGATTGAGTGAGCCAAAAAGAAACTCAGAATTAAGACAATGGGAGAAATTAATACAAGCAGCTACCACACTGTATGGTAAAGCAATGAATGATCACTTTGAAGGACATCTGATAGAAAAGAATTTCCCTCCACCTCTGGACAACATCCCAAGCCCTGTCTCATAGCCAGACATCCAAACAATGGCATATAGGCCCCTCACCTCAGACAGCCTTCTCTAGGTCAGCAAAACACTCACATTCATAACTGGGTTATCAATCTACCTGCAGTATCTCTCCCCAGTGAATTCTGTTTCTCATTCTAGGTAGATTACAACTGTCACAAATATCATTACCATCTCCCCCTTCCTCCCAAGAGGTCACTAAAACTTTTATTCTAGACCTTTAAACCCTAGACATCTGTGTAGGCAGGCAAAAAAAAAACAACCTTTTAAATTTCAAATATATGTCTAACTTCTGTGAGGGAGCAGGAGTGTAACCATGGAAACAAGAGCATGAATGTAACCATGGAGACCCATTTAAACCAGCCGGGCCATTATAATCTAGAATCTGGTGGGCTCTGGCTGCATTAAGGACAACTAGCCCTGGTTAAGATGGTCAAGTGATGCCAATTGTTTATGTCAGTGTTTCATAGGCTGGTATTATCAGTAATGGCTGGATGCTGCCAATACTTAAAAAGGTTAGAAGGAAAACAATTCCTCTGATACACTGATTTCCCTTTCTTTCTGTCTTTCTTTCTTTCTTTCTTTCTTTCTTTCTTCTGAGTCTTATATATCTCAGACTCAGCTCATATTCACTAAGTAGCTAAGGAAGACCTTGAACTTCTGATCGTCTACCTCCTAAAGACTGGGAATACAGGTGTGAGCTACCACACCCAGTTTGTATAGCACAGGGGAGGGAGACTCAAGGCTTTTTGCATGCTAAGCAAGGACTTTACCCACTGAGCTACATCCCCAGCTACATGCACCAATTTCTAAAGGATCTCAATCCTCAAACCAGGCATGGTGGAACACGCCTTTAATCCTAGCACTCGGGAGGCAGAGGCAGGCGGATCTCTGTGAGTTCAAGGCCAGCTGGTCTATAGAGTGAGCTCCAGGCCAGCTGGGACTTAAAGGGGGATCCTGTCTCAAAAATACAAAAAAAAAAAGGATCCCACTCCTCCTCTGCTGCCCTCCTACCACACCTCAAGAGTCATGGCTTTGTCCTTCATTATTCACTCAGCTGATATAGGCTACTCAGTTTACTGTGTCCCAGGTATGTCCTACCAGCTTCAGTGATGAGGCAGGTCTTTGAAGAAAGGGCTCATTTAGAAAAAAGACTTTGTTACCAGAATGTGTCAGAATTTGGCTTTGTAATTCCAGTAAGTGAGATGTGCTTTGAATAAGCCTTTTGCCTATTTTCATTTGCTTACTGTCTTTGTTTTTTTATTTTTTTTTTACAGTGTATGTGGAAGTGTCTATCCCAGGGCTTTGTACCTGGTAGACAACTGCTATACTATGGAACCATACCCCTAGCTGCCTTTTCCCACTTTGTGAAGGAAGCTTCACCCTTCCCACATCACTGCAGTGCTTCACAACGTCAGATCCTTCTACACCGCTTTCTTCCTTCCCTTCTTTCCCTGTGCACATCACAACCCCCAATCCTCTTGTAACCTGGCAGCTTCAAAGGCCTGGGGGCCATTTGGGCTTGAGAGCTGCTGTATGCTGAGTTTGGTACCTCAAATGAGGTAAAGAGGCAGAGTGTAGAGTCAAATCGCCCCTGTGCCTGCCATTTAGCAGTGTGCCACCTGAGGCAGGTGACTGGCCCTCTCCAAAACTCCCATCATCATCTGTGAGAGGGAAACCAAACCTTTCTCTGGGTTCTCCGGTGGTAACTTGACCCAATGATTGTGGCAGTTCATTCTGATTGTCAACTTGGTAAGATTTAGAATTACCATGGAAACAAACATCTGGGTGTATCTGTAAAGAAGTTTCTAGATTAGGTTCTTTGAGCTGGAAGACCCAGCCAATGGGTGGGGGGCCGGATTTACTAGAAAGCAGAAAGCACTCTGAACACCAGAGGTCATCTCTTTGCTTCCTGACTGGATGCATGTGACCAGCTGCCTTATGCTCCTGCTACCACGCCTTCCCCACCCTAATGGATTGACTGTACCTTCAAACTGTGAGCCAGAACAAACCCTTCCTTTATTAAATGCTTTTGTCAGGCATTGTCTCAGCAACAAGAAAAGTGACTAAGATGATGGTTATGGACAGGAAGATGCTACCCACACTTGTACAGTGCTTATTCTATACCAGGCCCTGCCCTGAGTGTCTCAGGACTGTAAGTCATTGAATTCTTAAAACAACCCAGAAAGGATTATCATTATCTCAGCCAAACATACGCAGAAACAGAAGCACATCATGTTTATGTCCTTCCAAGGATATAAACTGTAGAATGGAAGGGAGAGAATTGAACCCTGGCCATGTTTTCCAAGTGTGCTATCTACCACTGTGCATCAGTCACCTTCTTCAAAATGACAGTGCTCACCACAAATATGATCCAGTGGCATGAACTATTCCAATATCTCCTGCTCAACTTCTACCTTCTTCTCCACTAGCCAAAACCTCCATCAACCCTGCTCCAGAGAGAAAAGGGCCAGCCTCCTCCCTGGCCCTGACAAGTCCCTTGCTCCCTCTGTTATTCTCATTCCTCTCTTCCTGACCCCAAGTCTCGTCTCTCATTTGGCACCTTCCACTTACTATGTGAGCAGATCTAAGTTGTTCCTATATGCCCTATACCTCAGTCTATATGCTGAGGACTAAACTAAGGACCTCAAGTAGGGACTGAACATATGGCTTAATGGTTAAGAGCATTGACTGCTTTGCAGAAGACTCAGGTTCAGTACCCAGTACCCACATGGAGGCTAACAACCAACCACCTATAACTATAGTCCCAGGGAATCTGACTCTCTCCTCTGACTTCCTTGGGCACTACATGACATGGGTGCACTCACATACAAGCAGCCAATACACTAATTCACAGAAAATAAAAATATAAGTGAAGTATTTTAAGTAAATCAGTAAACCTCAAGGAGGTTAAGCAAGTGCTTGCTATGTCACAGAGCTACTCCCCCATCTTCTTACCTCTCTTTTGTTGTTAATTTTCATAGAATTTTTGTGTATTTCATTCAGAACATCTCAAGCCGTCTTAATCATCCTTATCCTCTTCCCCGCTGGCTCCCTCCCATGGGCCTCACTGGAATTCATATACTCTGTCATTTGTGTTAAGGCCTATCGTTTCAAGTTAGTATTCCCAGACCCTTGAGTGCAAGTTCATCCACTGGGGTCTAGTCAGCCCATCCAGAGTCCCTCCCTTTAAGAATATCAATTCTTCCTCAGCCAGCAGTAATCAGTTGCCAATAATTCTTCAACTAAGATTAGGGCTTGTTGCCCATTTCCACAGTTCTGTGCTCCATTTTGTCTTCTTGAGTTTTCATAGGTCTTGCTGACACCATTGCTGTATGTTCACGTGGGCAAGGTCGGAGAAGCTTGTAGGACTCTATTTCCACCTCCTCCCTGGCTCTTACAATCTTTCTGCCCTCTCTTCTGCAATGGTCCTGGGTGGAAAGTCCTATCCAAAGACCCACACTCTGCAGACTCTTACTCTCTACACTTTGGCCATTAGTGACCTTTTGTGTTTCTGGCCCGGCATTGCATGAGGGAGCTTCATTGATGAGAGTTGAGAAATGTCAGTGACTATGATGACTTGACTTGGAATAAGTGGAGCTCAGGAACTCTGGGAGGCAGCCTGTGACCCAGATAGGGGTAGGTGGCTGAACACAGAGACCCTATCTGGCAGAAGACCACCAAATAACAAGACATAGAGCTGGCTGCCCGGACCCTAGGTCCCTTGTTCTAGGAAGAGACATCTTGGTCAGCAACATTCAGTCGTTATCTGCTTTACTCAGACCCTTTGTGAAAAGCCTGCCCTGACTTCTCTGTAAAAGTGACACCTGTTTCTTGTTTCTTTTTCCCAGAACCTTGCCTCTTTTTGAGTGCTTTCAAAGGCTGCCAATTTTTCCCCCATATAAACCTGTAACCTTGAAGAAATAAACTGACGTTCTGCAGAGGCAGTCTTCCCAGGAATGATTCTTCTCAATCTGTGTCGCTGCTCTGACCTTGGCTTTCAGCGGTGAGGGACATATTTGAGAATAGCAGAGGCCTTCAGCAGAGAGACTCATTAATGTTCTCTTTACCCCTTGTTCTGTGTTCCATGAGCCTTAGGTCCAGAGGTCGCAATACAGATGTGTCACTTAGGCTTGGGCAATTCACAGACAGAACTCTGTGATAATCTCTGACTATTGCCAAAGAAGGTTCTTTGATGAGTGGTGACTGGAATATTTGTCTAAGGATACATATTTTGCACAAAGAAATTACATTTAATTTATCCAAGAATGTGGCAGTCTTGGCATTTTCTCTAAGATCTGTGATCTTTCCAGCCATGTGTATTTGACTATGTTTACAGTACCACATGTGGGTTTCCTCCCATTGACTGGGCTTTAAGTCCAATTAGGTAGCTGTTGATTATTCCCAAGATAAAGTGCCACTGCTGCACCAATGTTGTTTGCTGTGCCTGTAATTGATGTGTTGATTCAGCCTCGAAGCTGGAGTTGGACCATCAGTTGATGTTCGCTCTTAGTAGCTTTCATAGTGCTCTCCAAAGCTATGAGAGCTAGGCTTCAGGGGACGTGGTTTCCAGGTCAGGTCCAGATCCACTGCTCCAAGTCCTGTGTCCTGTCTTCAGCAATAGGGCCTTACCTTCAAGTCCTGGGAGGCAATCACGGGCTGTGGCAATAGCTTGTGTACTTTTGGGAGAGTCTTGGACTACTCTGGCCAACAAATCAAAGGAAGGTTTCTCCTGTCTGGTGCAGTCTCTTGTTATATAGCCTTCAGCTATACACATGGACTCATGTAGAGCTACTGTATGTGTAATTGGTCATTAGACTGTTAGACTAATATGATTCCCTCAGGTTTTTTTACACTAGGTAGGCATTTATTTATCTCTCCTCTCTCTCCCTGTCTAACCCTCCCTCTGTGCCCTCCCCATTTAAATTGTCCCAATTTTTCCCATTTCTCCCTTGATAATACCAGTCTCCTGAGACAGGGTTTCATGTATTCTAGACTTGCCTCAAATCTAGTATGTAGCTGAAGAAGACCTTGAACTTCTTTTTTCTATTACTTCTTTTTTATTTTTCATTTTTTAACAGTAAGTGATATTTATGAATACAAGCACCCTTCATGTAAAACCAATTTGCAAGCAGTTGTGCCCAAACCCACACAGCCCATGGATCCCACCATCCAGCAGGGGGGGGGCTTGTATGTACAATCATGTTGATCAAATAAGTGTCCAGTCTATATTGCTGTAGTTTCACCATTCACCCCAATCTCAGCCCTTACATCTACCACACGCACCCTCTTCACACAGGATTGTTTTCAGGCTATGAAAAGGGGCACAGGTGGCGAGAAGCCAAAACGTCTACTTTGCGCTGGAGACTGTGGTTTTGGACTCTGGTCAATTCTGGCTGTTTTCTTTCATTGGGCTGCCAACTTATGTCCCGGGAGTAAACTTTCAATCCTGACTAATGAAACACAAGCCAATTATATAGAGGTATTTAAACAGCACTAATAGTTATGACCTTGAACTTCTTATCCCCCTGCCTCCATTTCCCAAGGGCTAGGATAACAGGATGCAAGTTTATGTGGTGCCTGGGCTAGGCCCCAGAGCCTTTCTGACGGAAGGCAGAGCACTCTGCTGAGTTATACCTGCAGCCTCACTAATATACATTCGTGTGTGTGTGTGTGTGTGTGTGTGTGTGTCTGTGTGTGTTATATGCACATGAGTGCAAGTGCAAAGAGGAAGCTAGATCCCCTTGGACACTTATGGGTGCTGTGAGTCTCCAGTGTTGTTGGTGAGTTTATCTTAACTGCTGACCATGTCCTTTTAATCATGGGCCACAGCGCATTTAACTAAGCACGGGGGGAGGAAGAATAGGGCAGAACTCTGTGAGGTTTAATGGCCAGCCTGGTCTACAGAGTAAGCGCCAGGACAGCTTGGGGCTACGGGAGACGCGCGGACTCAAAAGACAAAAAAAAAAAAACCAAAAAACCCCTATTTGCCCCTCCACTTGTCAACCTCTGAGGGTTAAGGAGGGAGCCTGGTAAGGAGGCGACTTTAATATTTGAAGAAGTAGAAATGAGGGGCCTGGACTAGTGCATAGTAGAGGGGGTGGACAAGGGACATCTAGAAATAATATCTATTTAAGTTGTATGTTGATGTGGGTCTGGGAGATGTGACAGAAGCATGACCTTGAGTTTTGTGACATGGACTCCTGTGTGGATGGGGACGGGATGAGTTGCGGATGAGGAGCCTCGCCGTTGTGTTTACTTCAAGCTCCTGCTTGAGTTCCTGCTCTGACTTTTCTCAGTAATGGACTATGACCTGGAAGTACAACCCAAGTAAACCCCTTATCCCCAAACGGTTTTTCATTTTATTTTATTTTATTTATTTATTTTTAATTTTATTTATTTATTTGTCTATGTGTATGAATGTACTGTCTGCATGTAGGTTGGTGCAACCGTGTCGTGCAATGCCATGGAGGCCAGAAGAGGGTGTCAGATTCCCCTGGAACTGGAGTTAAAGACGGTTCTCAGCCGCCATGTGGATGCTGGGGATCGAACCCAGGTCCTCTGCAAGAGCAGTCAGCACTCTTAACCATGAGGCCATCTCTCCAGCCCCTATTTATTTTTTATGTGTATTAATGTTCTGTCTGCATGTAGGTTTGTACACCCGTGTTGTGCAATGCCTCGGAGGTCAGAAGAGGGTGTCAGATTCCCCTGGAACTGGAGTTAAAGATGGTTCTCAGCCACCATGTGGGTGCTGGGAATCGAACTTGGTCCTCTGCAAGAGCAGACAGTGCTCTTAACCACTAGGCATCTCTCCAGACCCCCCACATTGGTTTTTAAAATATTTTATTATTTTTATTTTAGATGTATTAATGTATTGCCTGCATGTATGTACGCGCACCTCAGTGGTGTGCAGTGCCCATGGAGGTTAGAAAAGGGTGTTAGATCCCCTGGAACTGGAGTTACAGATGGTTGTTAGCCACCATGTGGGTGCTGGGAACCAAATCTGGGTCCTCTGCAAGAGCAGCCCATGATCTTTACTGCTGAGCCGTCTCTCCAGCCCCTGCCCCCACCAATTTGTTTTTGGTCAGAGTGTTTTATCACAATGACAGAATCCTCAGAGAGACAGACAGACATCCAGTGCTAACACACAGATCAGGGCAAAGGCTGTGGAGTCGACTCAGTAGGTAAAGTGCTTGCCAGCAAGCATGAAGACCTGAGTTCAAGCCTCAGAACCTCTGAAAAGAAGACCACGGGGTGACTTCTGCCTAAAGAAGAACAGAAAGGGCTGTAGTTCTCAGCAGATTTCCCAGTCGGGTCTGGTTCTTGAGGGACTAATGGGCTTGTTTGAGTGCAGAAGGGAGACCTTCACAGTGAGGGAACAACATAAATGAAAGCACATGAGGCTTGAGGCGAGGTACCTAGGAAACCATTGATTTTTTTTTTTTTCCAGGTCACAAAAACAACAGCTGAGCCATCGCTCAGCACTCCAAGTCTGGCTACAGAATCCTGCTTCTGGTACTGATGGCACTGGGTGGCTGGGCCCAGGAAAGAACATGTTGGAAACATTAACTCACATCACTACTCAGATGAGAGGAGAGCAAAAAAAACCAACTGAGTCTATCACAGTCTGTCCTCTGCTCCCACCTACACCTTTCTTTATCAGCAGCAGCAGAAATAACTAAATATCTGTTAAAATCATTTACAATCATCCATAGGTAATGGTCACCCACCTTGACCTAAGATACTGGTGAGAATTGTGATTTTTCAGCATTTTTTTCTCAATGCAGGTACTGGAACCCAGGGCCTGACCCATGCGAGCAAAGTGTTCTATTGCTGACCTGCACCTGCAGCAAGGAGCAGGCTGTTTAGAACCTCGTGATGGCCACAACCACCTTATGAACTGGGGCAGCATGCCTTTCGCTCACCCTCTACTTGGTCCCTGACATCATTAGATGATATGGATGGCTGCCCTGAATATACATGGCTACCCTGTCTTCACCAGCCTGACCCATCTGACGGATACTCTCTGGACTATGAGCCCTCATAGGGTCCCCTGAGGCTGGGAAGTTTCTGTGACTCTGTCATGGAGAAACCTCTTTTCTACTTTGTCAAGCTCTTCAGAGGCCAAAATAGGGCGTCGGATCCTCCAGAACTGGAGTTATAAATGTTTGTTAGCAGCCATGTGGGTGCTGGGACCTTTGCAAGGACAATGAGTACCTGGGTCCTCTGGAAGAGCAGGGCATGCTCTTAACCACTGAGCCATCTCTCCAGTCCCCTAAGTTCTAGGTTTCATTTGTATGACACTGGAGTCAGGGAAGACTCCCTCCATCCAACCAAGATGAAATGTGATGAACAGGAGTGACTGAAATGGCACCAAGAAATCCAAATGGAAACTGGTCCTTAGGAGATCCAACAGGTGGCCCTATCTAGCTGTGACAACCCAGAGTGCAGCCGGTTCCAATGTTCCCCAAGAAGGGCTCCCCTCCTCACACTGCTCTAGACTCCCAGACACAATTCAGCTGACTTTTTAACTACCCTCTCCTTATCTTCTTCTCCCTGCAATTCCATACACTTGAGAGATTTTTTCATTTCTCACTCCTAAGCTTTAAATACAAGGACCAAGTGACTGTTAGAATTAAAGAGCAAAAGAATCCATCAGAAGTGACAGCTTGTTAGATAGCGGGACTTGGGATGGAGCCAGGCTGAGGTCCTCCAGCCAGGAGCTGTGTCCATGCTCCAAGATGACATCCCAGGAACACTGCTGTTGTTATGGGCACTAGACCCTAGGTTCCAGCAGCACTAGACACTGGACGTAGCCACAAGGAATGCCATGGTCAAGCACCAGAGTGGATTCTGCATGGCATTTGGTTCCTCTACACACCTGCTTTCTTGTCACAGTTGGAGTGCATGTGATTATCCCATGGGACCTTGCTTAAAGGCTGGATGGTTAATGTGACAGGCATGCTCTCCCTGAGCCCCACACCCCAGATTATTATCCTACAGTCATCCCTCAGTGTCAGAGATTGGTTACCAACATGTGAGTGTTCATGTCACCTATATAACGGTGTGGCATTTGCATATACTCTCCATACAGCATCCTATATACTTTAAATTCATCTCTAGATTACTTATAGAACCTAATACTATGTAAATGCTATGTTAATAGTTATTATACTATACTGTTCAGAGGAAATAATCCCATAATGTACATGTTTGGTATAGATGTAACTTTCTGAATAGTTTCTTTCCAAGGTAGGGAGAATCCGTGTATATGGAACTCCTATGTATAGTGGGCCAACTGTGTATAGTGGCACTTGCCTAGCTATTCTACAGTAGTGGAAAGATTACCAGGTTAAAAAAAATACAAAATATCCAGTTACATTTTAATTTCAGTTAAACACTGATTTAAAAATATAAACACATCCTATATAATATTTGCAACAGATACTTAAAAATTATGTGTTTATCTAAATCCAATGTAACTGTTCATACTGTATCTTGTCTGACAACCCTCCTTGAGGGTATCATTGTTGTTGTATTTGTTGTTTATGTGCTTTTTTTATTTCATTTTGTTTCATGTAGCTCAGTCTGTCCTTGAACTCACTATGAGGCAAAGAATGACCTTGAACTGATTCTCCTGCCTCATGGGCCAAGTACTAGGGTGACAGGGGTACAGAGCCACACCCAGTTTATGAGCAGTGCTGGGGATCAACCCCAGGGCTTGGTACATGCTAGGCAAGCACTCTACCGACTGAGCTCATATCTGAACCCAGAAGGAGATTTTTCTGTACTCTACTACATGGGCATATGTTGTGCTGGTTTCTGAGCTAAAGATGCTCATGTGCAAAGTTCTTACTCATGACAGTGGCCTGCATGGCTGCCTGATCCTGGTTTTCAATGCCCCAAACCAGAACGTACCAAACCTTGCTGTCTGTTTTCTCCCACACTGTGTTCTCATCTCCACACCAATCAAATACAGGCCTAGAGCTAACCAAGGTGAAGGTCATGTCCTTGAAAAAGCAAAGGAGAGAAGCTCATTAAAATTTAAAAAACGATTACCCAGATGCGATAGGAAAAGGGAAAGTAAGCAGTACAGAAAGACTTTATGAATTTTTTATACTGGCTCTCCAAATTCTAAGACCTCAAGTTTACTATGACTCACAGTTGACAGGGCTCTCAGAGGAGGCAGAACTATAAAGTAATGAAACTGATTTTTCTGTATGTTATGTGGAAGCCAGGCTCGATGAGTCAACACTTACTGCTGCTCTCGGCTTCCACACCCAGGCTGGGTCTCTTACCTGATTTCTGGCTGATCTGTTCCTCCCATGCAAAACAGCAAAGGGGTATTCAAAACCACCCATCTCAATATATCTTTAATTTTTTGACACACTTATTCTTATTTTATGTGCATGAGTGGTTTGTCTGCATATATATAAGTGCATTCATGTGTGTGCAATGCCTATACAGGACAGAAGAGGATGTTTGCATCCCCTGGAACTGGAGTTAGGGATGGTTGTTAGGTGCCGTGTGGGTGCTGCAAGAGCAGCCAGTGGTCTCAACTGCTGAGCTGCCTCCCCGCCCCCATCTCAATACGTTATAGACAAAACTGACAGGACGATTTCCTCAAGTTTACTTAAAATCACAAATAACACAAAAGAGATACACAGCTTTGCCAAATTCTTATTAGGCACAACACAAAGACTTATTCACTCAGGTTTATGTGAGGAATAATTAGACCTTTCCAAACCAAGCTCAGCTTTCTCTGGGCAGCCAGATAAACCACAGTGGGATATTTCCAACCCACAGAAAATAACTGGCATCTTTTAGAGTTAGTGCACATGTTAGAATGGATTTCATTAACCCGCCTCACATCTTTGGAAAGAATGTTGCTTTACATTTATAAATTTTAAAAAGATTACTCAGACATTCGGGGACTTTGTGCACTGTAATTCCTCCCCTCCTCCCCAACCCTCTTCCTTGCTTCTTCTTATCAATTCTTTCTGCTCAAACCATTTCCTCAGGAAAAAGTTTATTGCCTGACCCTTGACAAGCCACCATCCCTGACCAGATTAGTTCTTGCTTTGTGCTACCATTCTTTCTGAGGTTTATAAGTATGATTGTAGGGTTTGGTGTATAATGTCTATCAGAGCTGGGTGCATGACAACCAGAGACTATACTTCCCAGCCTCCCTTGAGGCTAACTGGGGTGTTATGACTGGAATCTGGCCAAAGGGCTAAATGCCCTCTACTTTTCTATTTCTCTCTCTAGCAGATGAGTAAAATGGTGAACTGATGAAGGGATAAAAGTGCAGAGGGGGGAAGAAGCACAGGTATCCACCACCTTCTAGCCTGCAAACCAGCCCTCCACTCATTATCTAGATCCCAAACTTCAGAAGGAATTACAGATTCTGAGTCTGTTAACAAAGCAGCCAACACAAATACAGATTGTGCTGTAGATCTCTTCACTGCCCAGCTCTGACTCACCAGAACACATCTTCTCTGTCCGGTGAGCCTCTCCTCTACGCTACAGCATATATCAATGTCACAGGGGTTGAGCACACTACTGTGAGGAAGGCGGAGGTCCCTTCCTGAGCCCCCAGAGTGAAGAGAATACCCTTTTTTCCCATACTTCTTCCTTCTCAATTTACATAAATATGTTTTTCTCTCTGGGAGTTCCTTGTAACACTCTCAGGAGCACTTTCATCCCTAATTTTGTAACTAAATAACTTGATTCTCAAATTTCCAGTCAGCAAACACACCACCTCTTATTCTCCTGCTTCCCAGGAAAAGAAGCCTATCATGGTCAAGAATCTTGATCTCTCTAGGAAGCCAGAATTGCTTAAGGCTATCCTGTCCTTCCACCATTAATCTTTAGGTGTCAGACATGATGGAATCAAAGCTTAGGAGCAGCACCTGCCCTGAGCAAGTGAGTTGTTTTTGTTTGTGTTTTGTTTTGTTTGTTTGTTTGTTTGTTTGTTTGAGACAGGGTCTCCCTGTAGGCTCAGCTGGCTTAGAACTCTCTACATAGACCAGGCTGGCCTCCATCTTACAGGGATCTGCCTGCCTCTGCCTCCTGAGTGCTGGGATTAAAGGCCTGGACCTCCATGCTTAGCCTTGTTTTTTTATTTTAACATAACTTTTTTTTTTTTTTAGCTTAGATTGTTTTCAGGACTAGGGTGTTGCTCAGTGTAGACACGCCAGCTTAGCATGCCCAGTTTTATGCAGTGGTGGGGATGGAACTCAGGACTTCATGCATGCTAGGCGAGTATTCTACCCACTGAACCACAACCCAGCCCTGAAAACGTGTACTTTTACATGAATGCATATCACATAAGCTTTTGCTATTGGGTGCAATGCTTTCTTTTCCCTCTTTGTTCTTCCTGCTAACAGTGTCCATTTTTCCCACCAACACATATGAGAGTCACCAGCCAAAAGCTCTTTCTCTGTTGTTTTTCTCCATGCTCACAAAACCACATCTATGGAGAATTGAATGGTCGTTGTGAAGATTTGGTGGGGAGAGTCCTCCTTTGCCTTTACAAAAGTGAAAACATATTATATACATTTACATTCGTTTCCCACACATCTTTTCTCACTTGACAATACCTTGTAGGATTCTCTCCAAATCAATTGGTTTAGATTCAATTCATTTTTTTAAATGGATGGATAATAATTTATGATGTTGATATATTATAAATTATTCAGCCACAGGCTCTGTTTTACAATGAATACTGCTGCACTAGCTTCCATGGACATGTGTCTTTGCGAATTGGTGGCTTTATCTCCATAGAACAGAGTCCCAAGCATGAGCTTGTTGGAATGACACTCATATGAATTTTTAATTTTAATAAATATGATCCCTCAAGCAATGCTTTTTTCCTCCTGGTTTCCTACCTACAATTCTCTTTCCTACTACATCTCTTCCTGTTCTAGTTTCTATAATTAAAAGGCTACAATGTTTTAGATCAAATTTTATAAGCTGAAATGCAAGTTTTTTGTGCTGACCTGTAAAAGTACAACTATTATAACCTAAAGAAGTCTACATTGTTTTAAAAGGCTCAACTGGAAGAAACCCTCTTCCTGCAAGAGACCAGATTAAGAATGTGACTCCAGGTGTGAAAGCTGATACCTATTTTTCTTCCTTCTGCATTTAATCAATATGCATGTTCTCAAACTCCCAGGCACTATGGCAACTGAATATTATCAGCAGCAAATTACATAACCCTCTGCCAATGTTTCCCAGGCAATTCATTATATGAGATACTGTTTTCTTGCCCCCAAATCCCACACTGAAGCCCATTCTTCATTCCACAATTATCCCTAGAGACACAGTCATGTGGTGCTGCTGGACTAGATGGTGGGCCAGGGGTAGCGAATAGAATCTACAAGGGCTCTCTCACAGAGTGTATCTTCTAGCTGAAGGGGAAAGAATTAAATAGCCAATTACACATGTGTTTGCATAATGTTTGCTTGTTCGTTTATTGTGCTGAAAATTGAACCCACGGCTTTGGGCACGTGGTCTTCCATGCCCTTCTCCAGCTCCTAGTGTATTTAGTTGTTGTTAAGGCAAACTATGCATAGCCAGACATTTGCTTTCTCACCCATGTTCTCTGTATGATTCAGTGGCATACAGTACATTCACACTGCTACACCACCGTCTCCACCATCCACTTCTCCCATCACCAGACTATTTATGATCCACAAAACTGAAGCTCTGTACCTTTTTAAACAATAGCTCTCCATTTCTCTCTCCCGTTACTCCTGTCAACCCACCATTTTTCTTTCTGTTTCTATGAATTTGGCCACTCTGGCTAACACATAAATGGAATCTTAGCATTTGTCTGTTGTAACTAGTTTATTTCACTTAGCATAATGTCCATTGATGTTATGGCCTTTTAAAGGCTGAAACTATCTTGCTATAAGAATATAACATTTTATTTTTTTTAATTTATTTATTTTTTTATGTGTATGAATGTACTGTTGGCATGTAGGTTTGTGCACCTGTGTCCTGCAATGCCTTGGAGGTCAGAAGAGGGTGTCGGATTCCCCTGGAACTGGAGTTAAAGACTGGTTCTCAGCGGCCATGTAGGTGCTGGGGATCGAACCTGGGTCCTATGCAAGAGCAGTCAGTGTTCTTAACCCCTAGGCCATCTCTCCAGCCCAAGAATATAACATTTTAAAAGACCCCCCCAAAAAAACATGCCGGGTGTGGTGGTGCACGCCTTTAATCCTAGCACTCAGGAGGCAGAGGCAGGCGGATCTTTGTGAGTTCAAGGCCAACCTGGTCTACAGAGTGAGTTCCAGGACAGCTGGGGCTATAGGGAGACCTTGTCTTGAAAAAGAATATAACATTTTGTTTATTCCTTCATCCATTCATTGGGCTGGTTACACTTTTTGGATATTTTTTAATTATATAGTTTTCCTTTTCTTTTAAAGAGCTTTAAAATTCTGTGCTTGGTTTATGGAATTAGCAAAGACTAGAAAATTAGATCTCCCACATGACTCTAAGCACAAATTCCCAGACAGAGTGCACATATATGCTTGACTATCAGGCTTAAAAGTATGGAGGCCGGTGAGAAGGCTCAGCAGTTAAAGGCACTTCCACACAAGTCTGGTGATCTACGCTTAATCCCTGGAAGTCATGTAACAGTGGAAGGAAAGAGAATCCACTCTACAGAGTTGTCCTGTGACCTCCACATATGTGTGTTAGCATGCGTCCTCAACATGTCATGTACATACATAATAATAACTAAAAATATAAAGCTATATGAACTAGTGCTTCATCTCTAGCTACTCCCTTCCTCTCCTTGGATTCTCCTAGAGAGTGAGACTGTGCGGTCATTGTCTTAGAGCTGGCATGGCAGCACAAAAGGCCCATAGCAGTCATTGTCACCCCACAGTGCAGGCCCTTGAAGCTAGGGAACCAAATAGAACTTCAGATAGCTTTAGAAAAATCTTTTGGGGCTGGAGAGATAGCCTAGTGGTTAAGAGCACCGACTGCTCTTGCAGAGGACCCAGGTTCGATCCCCAGCATCCACATGGCAGCTAAGAACCGTCTGTAACTCCAATTCCAGGAGAACTCCAGTTCCAGGGGAATCCGAGACCCTCTTCTGACCTCTGTGGCATTGCACGACACGGGTGCACAGACCTACATGCAGACAGTTCACTCATACACATACAAAAATAAATAAAATTTTAAAAAATTTTAAAAAAAGAAAAAAGAAAAATCTTTTGTTTATTATTTTATGAGGGAGAGGGAACTGTCTGCCACAGCACATATGCAGAGATCACAGGACAACTTTGCGAAGTCAGTTTTTTCCTTCCACATTTCTGTGGGTTCCAGGGATCAGACTCCAGGCTTATGTGACAGGTCCCTTTATCCACTGAGCCATCTTGTGGCCTTTACCTTAGGTATCTTAGCAGACTCCCTCACGGGCAGATAACATTGAAGATAAACTGGGTCCCAACACTTCCCTTTCTTCTCTTTCTCCCTTCAACTTGAGCCATAGTCCTATAGAACTGTAGACTTGGTTCTGTAGTTCTTTGCTCTCTAAGCTGATGTTTCAGCCATCATGATTAGATGGAATCTTTTTTGTGTGTGTGGTCTTTTTGAGACAGGGTCTCCTTGTAGCCCTAGCTGTCCTGGAACTCACTCTGTAGACCAGGCTGGCCTTGAATTCACAAAGATCCACCTGTCTCTGCCTCCCAAGTGCTAGGATTAAAGGCGCGTGCCACCGCACCCGGTTCTAGATGGAATCTTGAGGTACACAGTGTTACGTGACTTGCTCACCTGAGCTCTGGCCCGAGGTCCTTACTCCTATACACAGCTATTGATTTCATTACAACGGCACTACATACTGTGAAAGAATAATAGGGCCTGGATAAACATGATCCATATGGGAAAGGGGGCTGCAGGTGGTACAGTTAGTGTCTCTTGAATCTGAACTGAAATTTCAAGAATGACTACAAAGGAGCTTGATGAGCAGTATGTGCCAAATGGTCGTGTCCTGTCTACATTTCTAGCCCCTGATAACCCCATGCCTTCTCCACCTAAAGATATTCCCACCATTGCTTTCATGCCTAAAAAATTTGCCTAGTTAGCCGGCTGTGGTGGCGCACGCCTTTAATCCTAGCACTTGGGAGGCAGAGACGGGCGTATCTTTGTTCAAGGCCAGCCTGGTCTACAGAGTGAATTTCAGGACAGCTGGGGCTACAGGGAGACCCTGTCTCAAAAAGACAAAAAAAAAAAAAAGACAAAAAAAATTGCCTAGCCACATGCCCTTGTAGGAACCTCAGGTTCCTAATTATTAATATTGTTGACATGCCCAGGGATCCTCATGGACATCATTATTTCCTTTGAGTTTTATCCCAAGTCTATGGTGAAGTGCTTTCAGATACTCTCTTGATGTCTGATGCCTGTGTGCTAAGCCTCTGAACATTTTTCGTGCAGCATAGCCAGGTCAGTTCACAAGCCTTTTTCTTTCATTGTGGTCGTAGCCCTTAACATTCTATCTTTCTCCATACAAAACATTTTCACACTTAGAAGAAAATAAAGAGAAAATATTTCCCATATCTCTAATTACCCCATTTTTAAGCAGAACAAGCATTTTTCCAATTTTTCTTTGAAACAGCTGCCGTGGTTGCCAGATGGGACCCCTGAGGGTTTTAAGAGCATTTATCACCAGAATAGGCTTTGTTCTTTTTCAAGGAAAATAAGTCTAAATTAAGAGCACCCTCAGATATTTTTCCCTGGTTAGAAGAGGCAATAAGTTTGGTGACTAATTTCTCAATTCCTACTAATGAAATTTTTAGTTGTTGTAATTTTTTATTGAAACATGAATAAATTCCAATTTACTCTTTAGTTCACATCTAAACACTGAGCTTCAAACTCATTTATCCAATTACCTTAAACAGAACCTGTTATAAACATCTCAGAATTTCCCCAAACTGAATTCCTGATATGTGTTCCCGGGAACTGAATCTCCAGGATGCAGATATATTAGGCCCAAACTCAATTATCTTGTTGTTGTTTGAGATGGTTTCACTCTGTAGCCCACAACACTAACCTCATACTTACAGCCTCAGAGCTGCTGGAATTACAGGTATGAGCCACCTCACCTGGCTCTGACACTGAATTCTTGATCTTTCTTTGCAAATACACTTGGCCACCTCCCGTATTGATAAATACTCACCTATTTGCTGTTTCTGAACTTTGGAATGCACACCGTCCTTCTTCTGCGCAGTGTACTGTTCCTCGTTCTACATCTTTGCCTTAAATGGGAGTCCATCAAAGAGGCCTTCTCTGAACCTTTTGTTATCATTCAAATCTGAACTGTCTCCTGTAGGCCCATGTGTTTGAAGACCTGATCCACAGCTAGCTGTGCTGGTTTTGGAGGTTGTGGAATCTTTAGGAGATAGGGCCTAGATGGCAGAAGTAGGTAGTGAGGGACTGGCTTTGAAGAGTTTATCCTTCTCAGTTTCTGGCTTGTATGTCTGCTTCCTGGCCCACCACCACGTGTGTTTATGCTCCCTGCAAGGATAGCTGTTCCCCTTCCCATGTCCTTGCCACCATGACAGACTGAGTCCTAAATCCTCTGAAACTGTGAGCCAAAATAAGCCCTTCTACCTTAAATTGTTTCTGTGATGAGAAAAGTAACTAATACAGGGCTGGAGAGATGCTCGGCTGATAAAGGGCTTTCTGTACAAGCATGAGGGCCTCAGTTCAATCCCTGGTATCCACATCAAAAGCAAGGCATAGTGGCACACATCTGTAACACTAGAGCTGGGAAAGCTGGGACAGGTAGATGCCTGGAGCTTGTTGGAAAGCCAGCCTAGCCAAATTGGTAATCTCCAAATTCAGTTAGAGACCATTCCAAAAAGTATGGTAGAGTCACTAGAGAGTTGGTTCAGTGGTTAAGAGTACTTGTAGAGAACCAGGGTTTAATTTCCAGCACACACACACACACACACACACACACACACACACACACACACACACACAGAAACGTGCACACATACACACAAGCAACAAATACAGGAAATGAGGGGCCTCCCTGACCCTCTCTCAGTCTTTAATGACATTCCCTCAGCTTCCCTGGTCTCCCTCTTTACTTTTCTTTCCTTATCATTTGTAGCAGGTTGGCTATCACCATCTTCAACACCATAAAGGGTAGAAAATGAACAGTTCTCTCTGTAGCCCCAGCTGTCCTGGAACTCACCTGTAGACCAGGCTGGCCTTGTCTAGGAACTCACTCTGTAGCCCCAGCTGGCCCTGGAATTCACAGAGATCCGCCTGCTTCTGTCTCCCAAGTGCTACCTGGAACTCACTCTGTAGACCAGGCTGGTGCTAGGAATCAAACCCAGGTCCTCTGCAAGAGCAGTTGGTGCTCTTAACCACTGAGCCATCTCTCTAGCCCCCGTGAACAGTTCTTTAGATTCATCAATACTTAATGTTCAGATTTCCTCAACTGAAACATGAAAGTTTTTAAAATCTAAAAATTTTTATAGACTCCTCATTCTTCTTATTACTCCATTCAAATTGTTTGCTTAATTATTTGTTTGTTTGTTTAATTATTTATTTTGGGGAAAACTGATTTGTCCTAGAGTTTCCCATGTTATGGATTGTGGTGATTGTATTTCTATTTGTGCTATTTGATGTAGTCAGAAAAGGGATCCTTTCTTTAAAATATGGCTTTTCCTGTTGAAATATGCAACATAACCCTCATATTATGGCTATTTACATGTTATTTCAGGACCTTGTGTCTGTCAACAACAAGAGCAAGCTTAAACCAGCTGTCTTTGTTTGAGTTGATAAAACAAATGACTATAGTCTGGGAGGTTTAAAGACGATACATCTATTCTCAAGGTTTTGGAGTCTGGGAACTCCAAAGCCAAAGAGCCTGTGTGTCACTGTCTGCTGAGGACAAATGTCTTTGGTTTGCCTATGGGCATCTTCTTATTGTGTCTTCACATGGAGAACAGCAAGGAAAGAGAAAGCAAGCTTTGTCCTGCCTCTTCTTAGACAGGAACTCATCCCATTATAAGACCTCGATCCTCATGACCTGTCAAAGAATCTTCCTGAAAATACCATCACATCTGTAAATACCATCAGCATATGAATTTAAGATGGCACATTCTTAGGAAAACAGGATCTTAATGTGTAGCTCTGGATGACCTCAGACTCCTAGAGATCCACCTGCCTCTGCCTCCTGAGCACAGAGGGTAATTTTGAAGTGGTCTTCATGGAGTGGACTCACACTAACCTGGGTGGTAGAGCTCAGTCACTTAGAATGGTCTTTCATCGCTAAGAATGATAAAAATGAGATGTGTGAGTCTGTAGCTGGCTGAACTATCTTACAGTAAATGTTTTTATATGTAAGTAGAATGTGAACACTGAAATAATGATTGACATGTAACATGGTGTGGTGGTTAATCTTCATTGTAACCATAGAAACCTGTCTCTGGGGATATGTCTGAAAGGCATTTCCAGAAACGTGAACAGGGAAGATCTACCCTAAGTGTGGCCAGCACCAGCCAGTGGACCCCAGCCTACATAAAAAAAAGGACAGAATCACAGAGAGGAACAGGGGAGTACCGAGATATTTCCTGGGTGATTTCCTGAGTGTGTGTGTGTGTGTGTGTGTGTGTGTGTGTGTACAGGAATTCAACCCAGGGCCACACAAGCACTCTACCATTGAGCCATACTCCCAACCTTAATTTTGGAGATTTTTTTTTTTGGTCTTTTTGAGACAGGGTCTCCCTTTAGTCTCAGCTGGCCTGGAACTTGCTCTATAGACCAGGCTGGGCTTGAACTCACAGAAATCTGCCTGCCTCTGCCTTCCAAGTGCTAGAATTAAAGGTGTGTGCTACACACCTGGCTAATTTTGGAAATTTTTAAAAACATCATCTCAGCTGGGCACGGTGGCACACTCCTTTAATCCCAGCACTCTGGAGGCAGAGACAGGTGGATCTCTGTGAGTTCAAGGCCAGCCTGGTCTACATAGTGAGTTCCAGACTAGCTGGGGCTAAAGGGAGACCGTGTCTCAAAAAGACACACACACACACACACACACACACACACAAATACAACCTCTCTAGCAACTGATAATTCATACAATCAAAACAGCAAAATTATTTGAAAACTTCATTTGAATTCAATAGTCATTGAGCACCCATTGTGTGTCAGGTGGCTTCTATATGCTGGGCACATAGCAGTGAACAGAGCCATTAAAATCCATATTGGAGACTAATGCTTCAGCTCAGTGGTAGAATGTTTGCCTATTATGTATGAGGGTTCAATACCTAGCATGGGAAAAAAATCCCTATCTTCTAAATGTATAGAAAGAAGTAGATATGTGTTTGTGTAGGAGCGAGGTAGAAGAGAAATTAGTGGTATGGAGGCAAAGGGGATATTTGGAGGGTGATGAAAAGGCTCTAGATATGATCAACATGAACAGTCCTATTAATGGGGGGGATAAAAACGATACTGCTGGGCCTGGTGGCACAGGCCTTTAATCCCAGCATTAGGGAGGCAGAAGGCAGGCAGATCTCTGTGAGTTCAAGGCCAACCTGGTCTACATAGTGAGTTCCAGCTGAGGCTACAGGGAGATCCTGCCTCAGAAAGACCAAAAATAAATAAATAAATAAAATATACTAAGCAAAATTAATTCTATGTTTAATGACAATAATACTACAGAGGAAACAAATGGGAAGGCAGGCCTTGGGTGTGGCAGGTTTTAATGGAGCAGGCAGGGAAGCCTAGCTGAGAAGGTGTTTAAAGGACATTTGGAAGGAGCAGAGTTTTCTTTGTGGAGTTGTCTGGGGGGAGATTGTTCCTAGCAGAAAAATAAAAAAGAAACAAGCTGAAACCAAGCACTGAAAGCAAAAGCTCCTAGTAAATCACAAAACAGCAGGCCACACTCACAGGACCCAGAAGAAAGACAACCATATAAATGCAAAGGCAGAAATTAAACAGAACCTCAACAATAATTACACATTAGAGACTATCATTGAAACCACAGCTGTTTTTTTTTCAAAGATTTGGCAAAACAAATCAAGAAAACAATAGACTGAAGGAGGTGAGGGGACAAGAAGCAACTAAATCACAGAAGAGGAAAGGAAAATAACTGCAAACACAACAGACTATTGAAGAATAAAATGAGCAACAATTTGACAACCTACATAAAGAGATGCATTTCTGAAAAAGCATAAAAAGCCCAAACTAACACAAGATGGAAAAATATTTGAGGAACTAATAATTTTTTTAAATTTTTGTGTAGGGCTGGAGAGATGGCTCAGCAGTTAAGAGCACTGGCTGTTCTTGCAGAAGACCCAGGTTCAAATATCAACATCCATATGGTGGCTGACAACCCTCAGTAACTCCAGTTCCAGCGGATCTTTTTTTTTATTGATGCTTTGTGCATTTCATACATTATTTTCCAATTCAGTTCAGGCACATTTCCCTTTCCCTTCCCCCCCACCCCCACCCCATCCCAGATCATGCATTCTGCCATAACTGTCCTGCATCTTTCTCTCAGTTTTTTTCATTTTTTAGCTATAAGTGATAATCCATGAGTACAAGCATCCTTCGTGCAAAACCAATCTGCAGGCTGTTGTGCCCAAACCCCCACAGCCCCACCATCCAGTGGGGGGTGACAGGTTGTTTGTTCAATCAAGTTGATCAAATGAGTGTCCAGACTACATTGCTGTAGTTTCACCATTCACCCCAATCGCAGCCCTTACATTCTACCACGCCCCCTCTTCTGCAGATTGTTCCCTAGGCTTAGAAAAGGGGCACAGGTGGATGAGAAGCAAAACAGTCCACTCTCTCTGGAGCTGTTGTCTTGGACTCTGGTCAATTCTGGCTGTTTCCTTTCATGAGCTGACAGTTTGTCCAGGTCTAATTGCTTGTGCTTCATTAGTAGGATCGAAAGGTTATTCCTGGACAAACTGTCAGTTCCAGTGGATCTTAACTCCATCTTCTAGCCTCTGCAGGTACTGTATGGTAGTGGTACACTTACCTATATGTATGTATAACACTCATACATATAAAAATTTTTTAAATTAGCTGGGCAGGGTAGCACACGCCTTTAATCCTAGCACTCAGGAGGCAAAGGTAGGCAGATCTCCAGGAGTTCAAGGCCAGCCTGGACTACAGAGTGAGTTCCAGGCCAGCTGGGACTATAGGGAGACCCTTTCTCAAAAAGACAAAAAAAAATTTTAATTAAATTTTTATGTATATAAGTGTTTTGTCTACATGTACGTATATGCACTATGTACCTGTCTGGTGCCTGTGGAGACAGAAGATGTTATATCCCTTGGAACTAGAGTTACAAGGGGCTCTGATTCATCATGTTGGTATTGGGAACTGAGCCAAGTCCTCTGCAAGAGCAGCCAGTGCTCTTAGCAGTTGAGCTGTCTTTCCAGCCCTGAGGATCTTTTAAAAAACTGATTTATGCTGGGCATGGTGACTCATACCTTTAATCCCAGCACTCAGGAGGAAGAGGCAGCCGGATCTCTGTGAGTTCAAGGCCAGCCTGTTCTACTTAGTAAGTTCCAGGACAGCTGGGGCTACAAAGAGACCCTGTTTCAAAAAGACAAAAAAAAAAAAGATTTATTATGATTTTTACTTTTTGTTCATGAGAGTATTGCTTATATGTATGTATATAAATGCACCCATGTCATGCAATCCCTGTGGATGTCAGAAGAGGGCATTGGATTCCCTGGAACTGGAGTTATGGACGGTTGTAAGTTACCACGTGGGTGCTAGGAATTGAACCTGGGTCCTCTGCCAGAGCAGCCAGTACTCTTAACCACTGAGCTATCTCTCCAGCCCCAATCTTTTTTTTTTTAATTGACATGATTAGGTTTCCCCCAAAAAAAAATGGTTCTCCCCTAATGTTTGTTATTTTTTCTTGTCTTTTTTGAGACAGTTTCTCCCTGTAGCCCCAGCTATCCTGGAACTCACTATGTAGACCAGGCTGGCTTTGAACTCACAGAGATCTGTCTGCCTCTGCCTTCCAAGGGATTAAAGGCATGCACAACCACGCCCAGCTCCCCCAATGTTTTTACTGTTGAGTTTTGACCATTTTCAGAGAATAAAAAAAACGGGGGGGGGTGGCTAAGAACTAATTCATATCAATCACTCCAGAAAATGGAAAAAATTGGGATAGCCTCATTCCTTGAACTTGGGATAACTTTAATTTCTAATCCAATGTTAGGACATCACAGGCTTGGCACGGTGGCCCACGCCATTAATCCCAGCACTTGGGAGGCAGAGGTAGGTGTATCTCTGTGAGTTCAAAGCCAGCCTGGTCTACATAGTGAGTTCTAGGACAGCTGGGGTTACCGGGAGACCCTGTCTCAGGAAAGACAAAAAAAAAAAAATCATGAACCACTTGCACTTATAAGTGTGTGGATGTATAAATCTAAATAAAATATCAACCATGTGATACAGTTCAAATATGAAATGTCTACCACAAGCTCAGGTAACTGGAGGTTTTTGTTGGCAGCTGATGGGCTGTTAGGAAGACACTGGATGCTAAGGGCTCTGACTTAACCATTGGACTAATCCCTTGATGGATTGATAATGTGACAGCAGCTCTGGGTGGGAGACAGTGAAAAGCAAGAAGTGGGGCCTAGCTGGAGGAATAGGTCACTGGAGGCTTGGGAACTAAATCCTGCCTTGGTCCCTTCCTGTTTTCTTTATTCTGCTTCCCAACTGCCATGAGGTGAGTGACCTCTGCCACATGGTCTTGTCACTGATGCTCTGTCTCACTAAAGAATCCATCAACAGGGCCACAGACAATGCTCCAAAACTTCCGAAGTCATGAGCCAAGATAAGCCCTTCTTCCCTTTTTTTTTCTCAGATATTTGATCCCATGAAACTGATCAAATACACCATCTGATTCAAAGTTATATTACAACAAAAGGGCATCACGATCAAGTAGTGCTCATCTTAGAAATTCAAGGATTGGCCAACATTAAGACTCTGTGAGTAATTGCCTGGCATATGGTAAGTGTTCACTAAGTATTGGTGACTATAATTGAGCTGTATAAACATGAATTATATAAATTTAATTTATACCAATTATAAGCTTATAATTGGTATAAACTTCACAAGTTTAGCAAATACTTTGACATTATTTCATTAAGTTGTATATTGTATAATATTCAAGCCAACATTTCTACTCCTACTTATATGTCCTAAATTATTTACTTATGTGTGATAATTGTAGACATGTACAAGAATGTTCTCAGCATCTCCCTTTGAAATATTAAAACCAAGGAAGTCCAAACATCCATCCATAGGAAGATCAATGAGCAATTTGTATTATACCCACCCAGTAGAGTGCTATGCAGTGGGGGTTAGAAATAAGAAAACAAGAATCCAAGAGGAAAGAGGAAAATTCATTAAAACCAAGAAGTAATTGTGGGGCTGGAAAGATGGCCTAGAGGTTAAGAGCACCGACTGCTCTTGCAGAGGACCCAGGTTCTATCCCTAGCACCCACATGGCATCTAAGAACTGTCTTTAACTCCAGTTCCAGGGAAATCCGACACCCTCTTCTGACCTCCACGGCATTGCAGAACACGGGTGCACAGACCTACATGCAGAAAGTACATTCATATACATAAAAAATAAATAAAAAATTTTAAAAAAGGAAGTAATTGTGGGGCTAGAGAGATAGCTCAGTGGTTAAGAGCATTTTCCTTCCTTTTTGTTCTTTTTTTTTTTTTTTTTTTTTTTTTTTTT